>ML682069.1:11702894-11713557 GCA_007922195.1 Podocnemis expansa | reverse complement strand
TAAAGCCTCTGGGGTGAAGTGCCCCGCTGCCCTCTCCTGGCGGGTGCCTGCAGTCCCTTGCAGGTACTGGCGGAGTGAGGCACAGCCCCGCGCCCCTCCCCACAGCCCGTGGACACCCCTCAGCACCCTGGCCAGGGTGCTGAGGGGTCAGCCCTTCCTCCCAGGGTGCTTAGCACCCTGGGAGGAGGGGCATATGTTGTCTCGGAACACTTTGTTCCGAAACAACATGTCCGAACAGGGCTGTTTCGAAACCTCTGTTTCGAAACAACTCTGTTTCGACAGGTAACGAGGTTTAAGTTATTTCGCAAAGACCACGGCCATTTCGAAAGAAGCGGTTTGCTTCTTTCGAAATGGCCGTGCGTCGTGTGGCCATGGCACTCCTTATTTCGAAACAACCTCTGTTGTTTCGAAATAAGGAGTGTGTGTGGACATACCCATAGTAACCTTGCAAATTCCTGAGGGCTCACAACCCCCATTTGAGACTCCCTGGTTAAGTGCTAAACCTGTCACAAAGAGTGACATACATCAGAGTCAGGTTGACACAAACTGCCTTATGCTGCCATGGATCAGGTCATTGTTCCCTGTAAGCTGCGCGGCCCTGCGCAGGGGACCCTGCCAGCCGCCCACAGCTGGCAGCCAGAGTCCCTACCTGGCCAGAAGACTATATTCCGGCCGGCTCAGAGCTCGTCCGGAGCCAGGAGTTTTTAAAACTCCCACTGAGATAAGCTCTGATGGAGCATGCTCAGAACATCTGAACATGCTCCATCAGTGCTTCTCCAGCTGGAGGAACTATGGCTTGGCCATGAAAGGGTCATGGCAGCTGGGGAGGTTACTTGAGCAGCAGGCTGCGGGGGGCTTACCGGGAAAGCAGGAGGTGCAGGATCAGACCTGCGGGGGGCACGGCGCAGCAAGCTATGCGAGTTGCTCATCTGTCTCAAGGCCTTAGAGGAAACATTGGATCAGGTCTTAGTTTTCGGGTCTAGACTGTATTGGAGTTTCTTTCAGCTAATGATAGTTAATACAGAACATTTATGTTCAATAGGCATGCCTGATTAAATTATAAACAAAAGTTTCCACCATAAGTAACAATGCAATTCTCAAGTTAAAGAGCTTGGTTTGTTTACTCTGACCAAAAGAAGGCTGAGAGGAGATATGATTGCTCTTTATAAATAAATTAGAGGGATAAATACAAGGGAGGGAGAGGAATTATTTGAATACAGCACCAATGTGGACACAAAAACAAATGGATACAAACTGTCCTTCAGAAAATTTAGGCTTGAAATTAGATGCAGATTCCTAACCATCAGTGGAGTAAAGTTCTGGAATAGTCTACCAAGGGAAGTGGTGGGGGCAAAAACCTAAGGTGCCTTCAAAACACAGCTTGATAAGTTTATGGAGGGAATGGTATGATGGACAGTGTAGCTTGACTAATGTCTGTCTTTTACTACTGGTGATGGGTATGATAGTGACCTGGGAAGGGGCATTAGATCAAGTGGGTTCTGAGTTATTACAGAGAAGTTCTTCTTGGCTGGCTGTTGTGGGCTTGCCCTCATGCTCAGGGTTTAACTGATCGCCATATTTGGGGTCAGGAAGGAATTTTCCCCCAGGGCAAACTGGCTTGGGCACTGGGGTTTTTTGCCTTCCTCGGTACCATTGGGCATGGCTCACTTGCTGTTTGATTCTCTGTATTGGAGTCTTTAAATCATGATGTGAGGACTTTTAATAGCTCATTTATGAGTTTGAGGTTCATTGTACGAGTGGGTGGGTGAGGTTTTGTGGCCTGCAGTGTGCTGGAGGTCAGATTAGATGATCATATTGGTCCCTTCTGACCTTAGAAGTCTATGGGTCTAAGTTACATTTAAAATATGATCCAGGTGGTGAGAAACCAAGTTGTGAAATACCATTCAAAAGTTCTTGCAAGTTTACACTTCAAAGGAAGTGCAGGTGGATGGTGTCAAATAATCAAAAAATTAGAAGCTAATTGCAAGGAAACAATGGTGAAATTTTAATTATGAAAATAAATTCACCAGTAACAACAACTAGAAACCTACATCTTGTGACTGTTACAGGATTTAGGGCTCAATTCATAAAAGGCCTTAGATGACGCTCTTTTTACACACCACTGGTCCTCAGAGAAACTCCAAGTTGCCACAAAGACCTGAAGGTGTCTAAACTCACCCTGCCCTTAAATTTTTGCAGTAAAAGTTCGCTAGGTGACTAAATTTCTGTCTCTGAGCACACATATTGCTGGCCCATTTTAAGCCCCAGTGCAACAAATCAACTGAGGGAAGACAAGCATTCTGCCTCATTTGCCTAGAGGGTGATTTCTTAGGCATGCTTACAGCTCACTTAACTCCCCAAAAGGAGGACAAGTAGTTCCCACATAACCCAGTGGATTAGCATGCTTGCCTGGGATACCAGGACCCTCCCACCCCCCGCTAATGAGAAGGGATTTGAGCAGTGTCTGCCAGTCATCCCTCAGGCAAGTGCCATAGCCATTAGTCAGTAAGGTACAGTGACATGCAGCCTCAATCTTTCCCGGTAGAGCTACTTCATTCACAACAAATACTGGAGCTATCCCACTAGATCAGTGGTTCCCAGATTGTCGGGCATCCCACCACAGGCACAGAGGAATGTTCAGAGAGTACATAGCAGGCCCCAGCCAGCCCCCAGAAAGGTGTGGAAGGAGCACCATGCTTCCAGTCCCACTCCACTCCCCAACCCTGCTCAGCCTCCATCCTGCTCTGCTACCAGGCCAGATCCACCCCAATCCCACTTCATTCCACCTTGTCCACTCCCAGGCTTGCTCTACCCTCATTCCTTCTCCTCCACAGTTCAGCTTTGGCTTCAAGCATCAGCTCCTCCTCCATCACCAGCTTGATCTTCAGCCCAAACTCTACTGCAGAGGACAGTAGCAGATTAGCTTGTGTCTATAGGGCCCACACCAATGCCAGAAATGTAGTTCCAACCCCTGCTCCTCCTCTTCCCTGGGTACCACCCCTGGCTAGACCAAAAGCCAGAGCCAGGCCATAGTAAGGGTTCTCAGGGAACCTAGCTACCGTGGGGAACCCCAGACTCTCAAGCTGCCCAAACAAGTGGCTTGAATGCCAAACCCCAGTTCACATCCCAGCTGCCTCATGCATGCTACCCACATCAGGTGGAGGGTCTAGGTTCCCAGAGCAGTTCTTATCATGGCCTAGCTTCCAGTTTGGCCAGGGACAAGGAGCAACAGGGGAACTAAAGCTTACCACAACCACCGCACCACAAGACACAGTTGAGGAGCTGGTCACAAAAGCATTCATACAAAAATGAATATCTAGTGCTACACTCTGACAGTCTAAAACAAAGATTTAAAAGGCTGAGATGCCTCCCAGCTACTAAAAATAAAGATAAAAGGTTTCTTGATGTTCTTCAGCCATCACAAGACATCTTCCAGCCAAGGAGCAGAAAATGCAATCAAGGAACCTCATGGGGACGTTAATGACACATTGCCTCTCTCCCCCAGTGGCATTACTTCAAGTGCAGGAAAATACTGGTTAGAGACTGACAAACTAATCATCTGATGTTGCAACTTCCGCTTCATGAGAAGATCAAACTCAGTTCTGCACTGTCAGTCCTCCCTCTAGTGGTCTGTTCACCCAAAAGGCAAGAATTCTCAGTTTTACCATGGATTCTTGTAGTTCATAAACTACTCTTACCCAGTCTTGCAGCAGCATCCTCCAAGGCCTTTGGACAACTTGGATACAAGGCCTACTTTGATAGCATGCAGCCTAGTCCAACCAAAATTAATTTAGATCATTATTACTCAACATCAAACCTAGAGAGATAGCCTGTTTAAACCAATAATTTTTAAATTATTCAGTGAGCTGTATATTGCAGAGACTGAAAATCTAGCAGTTACAAAAATTCAATTTGAGGAAATTGGCATAGTGTTCTCTCCATTAAAAAGTCTTAAGACATTAGATTAAAAAGTATTAAACTGCCAGTAAATTGGTAAAAAAAAACCCCTAAAATAACTGATTTTTAAGTTTTATTTGTTCACCCCATGCCCCCTCGGGGGGGGGGGGGCTTGACTTACAACAAATTCACAGTATCCTTCCTTTTCTGAAGCTGAGCTCTAGGTCAAACGACTTATCTGCTGAAGCCTTCACCTTGATAAGGAAGTAACCTTAAAGACTCAAGATTAAATTTGTTTAAAAATATAAAGTTTTCAATTTTATATAGGGACAGTATTCTCATACAAGCTATTTCTCATGTAGACCTTAATATTTCAAGATTTCAATATCTGCATCCTTTCTTCCTGTAAAAGCCAACCCTCCACTATCCCCTAATTATTTCAGTACGTTCCTCCTTTGTTTTCTCATTTTCCCCTGGCTCTCCCTCCCCTCAGCCCTATTCAGAAACTCATTCTGACACAGATTTGAGAGACTTGTCTTGGCAGAATTCAATTATTTAAATTTTCCACAGTTACAGGGAATTATAGGTGGGTGAGTTATTTAATGTTGCGCATTGCTTTGTAATTGTTAACTTTAATTGTGAACACCACATTAAAAACCTATCAAGTAAATATCCTTAAATCAAAACTAGCAAATTCTCAAGTTGACATTTTTCTTACTTATCAGTTAAGTTATTAGAGACTCTAATAGATATTTAATCCTTCCAAATCTTGACTTAAGTCACCCAATGGCCACAGGACAAAACTGACTATTGCTGTGCAAGGACAAAGAGAAGCCAATCAGTTCTGCCCTCACACCAGTTGCTGGGAAGTGAGAGGATGCTGGACTTGCTTGTTTCTAGAACCCACATGGAAACCTTATGTTTTACAGCTTCTGTGCAGTAGATGTTTGAGAAATATGAAACCCCCAACCCACTTTCAGCTGGGATATACAGCAGCACACGCTTTCCCTTCCTGGCTGTTGCAAGGCTGATGGGATAGCAGTATTTACATCATAGAATGACCTGGGACAGTGGTTCCCAGCCTGTGGGCCATGGACCCCTGGGGGGGGGGGGCTGCAGAAGTATTGCAAGGCAGCCACGGAGAGTTCTGGGAGCAGGGTCCATTTTAAATCTCCTACTCTGCACAGCCCAAGCATTTGGGGGCTGCATAGGGTGGGAGAAAGCACTCTGCAGCTGTTCCAGGTAAGTGGGAGGTGAGTGGGTGGGTTAAGAGTATTATGGTTGTGGGGCCAGGGAGCGGGCTTAGAGGGGTACCTGGCCACAGTGCCAGCCAAGCTCACCTGAACTGGGTGGGAGCCATGGCAGCAGTCACTAGCAGGTGGCATGCTAGCAGCAGCTTGGCTCTGTTCCACTCCCCTGCAGGGGCTGGCCCTGCTCACCTGGGGGCCATTGTGGCAGGGCTGTCACTCCCTGGTCGCAGATGCCAGCTGTAGCTCTTCTCCCCTGCAGGGGCTGGCTGGGAGCCATGGCAGCTGCAGCTCCACTTGCTGGCACAAGGGGGAGAGGCAGGTGTCCATGGCTGCAGTGGCTCCTGCTCCCCACCCAGATTGTGGCCACACGGGCCAAATTCTGGCTGTGTGGACCTGATCCTGTCTGCAAAGCAGCAGGGACAGGGAGTCCATATAATTTTGGGGGGTTATAAAGGGGTCCCCAACCCACAAAACGATGGGCAACACTGACCTAGGAGTCCTAAGGGTCCTGCTGTGTCAATCACACAACAATATTGCTAACCTCAACAGCTTACCATCCAAGTATCACCTCTTCTATTTTATCCCTCTCCACTCCATTCTTTTGCATTCTTCTTTTCGTGGCACAATTCAAGTACTTACCTGTGCTGTAGCCCAGAGCTTTGTCAAGCAGCAGCTCAAAAAGCTAGCCTGATTCTTTTAGTTTAATTATTTGCTTTTGGTTGCATCTGCAGTATGCAAGGCATGTTCAGATCAGTTTCCACACTGCTGCAGATTAGGAAAGCTCTGAACAGGATGGCACCACAGGGCAATGTTCCCTCTAATTTTTCATAGTCTGTGTGTGCAAAAAATTTTTGTGCAAGTTTTCAGAACCAGTATCCAAATTTGTGCACATTCCAGTGAGTACAGTCAAACTTGTTAGTGTAACTAAGCAAGTGTGTATGATGCAAATAATATCTAAGTTTTATTTTGATATGGTGATGGAAATGATTTTATAAAATTACAAAACCGTATTTGAAACATGCTATTTGAAACCCACCTTCTTAAAGTAGCGCAAAAATATTAGCACTGTTAAATTTTGTGCATGCTTTATTTTGTTGTGTACATCGGCTTCACAACCTGTGGGCACGCACACACGCACACAGTTTAGAGGGAACATAGCCACAGGGTGAAATCTGAGAGCACAGCTCTTCTGCTACAGGCAACCCCATTGTAAAAATGCCTTTCAGAAACTCATCACGAACCATGGGTATGGGCACTCTGCGCCTTCCAGAAGACAAGGATAGAATAGTCTATATTCACAGTCGCAAACAGGCAAAAAAGTTAAACTTTAAAGCCTTGATTCAGCAGAAAAATCATGGTAGCTGTATCCCCATTTTAGTAATTATAGGTATCAGCAATCAGATTTTCTGCTGAATCAAATTATGTGACTCACCTTTATCATGCCACCATTCCCTTGTGCCTGGCCATTCACCAACCACAACTGGTGAAATTTTCAGTCTAATGAATTATGCATGCATCCCCACTTCCCAAGGTTGTCTATGACAGCTGTCAAGCACTAGATGTGCAGACACCAGAAGCCAGAATGTACTGTAAGAGCCACTAGAGAGCCCATTGATTTAACTCCTCCTCTTTTCCAGTGGTCAGGGGCACTGTACCAAAACAAAAATACGCTAGCTAAATAAGTTTACAAAATATTGATACTAACTGCAAAGTTAACGGTTAATAATGGTTGTTTATTTTTTATTCTAAGCTTGATCTATGTTACAGTGCAAACTTATCACTCAGTTCTTATCATTCTATGAGGACAACATGGTCAATGTCACTCAAGACATTCCAGTCAAACTGTGCTTTTTGGATACAACAGAAGAATATACCGATAGTACATATGTGGCTGTTTCTTACTTTTATTCTTCCACTAGTGATATGAAAGCTCTCTCTCTCTCTCTCTCTCTCTCTCTCTCTCACACACACACACACACACACACACACACACACTCTCTCCTACCCACCTGCCATTCCCCTCCGGTGGAGTTTTTCTAAAAACTAATGAGCTAAATATGGCAAATTGGTGTGCAGATTATCTACCTCCTCTCCTGAACAAGCCCTCTTTCACTTAGGATGACACTGCTAGTTATGGCCACACAAACAGATTCTGCAACTTCACTGCAGGACAGCAATGTATTCCAAGCAGCTTTCTGCTACCAGCACTTTGATCTTCAAGTTAAGGAGGTTACAGTGTTGATCAAACCCTGCCCCCATGGCTTTTGGGGGGAGGGGCGGCATCCACATTGCCATACTTATTTGGTGTTTGTTGGTTTCTGGCCAGGTTTCATAACTTGCGTTCTGCCTACCAAAAGTACTCTTAAGAGAGTTTTAAGTAGATTGGTATATTCTTAGTCTGGATTATTAAAGTCACTAAATTCTACCCCAGACAAGGCTCCATTGCAGTGATGGGTGAAGAGTGAGAGACAAGCCTTGTTAGATTTTAACTTCATTGACTTTAATAACATCTAAGACCTCCTAAGGTATCTACAATTTCTCCTGAATAATTTCAGAAATAGCCTCGTTTTGGTTTTTTTCTTCCATTTTTATTGAAACTTTATACAGAATACTTTTTGACAGAACAAAATGCCACAGTAAAGGAATGTAAACTGGAAGAAACAGTTTGAAGTATCCAGGTACTCTCTAATAAGAGTTTTATTTTGAAGACAAATGCAGTAGGCAGCATAATATGCAAACAGTATACACAGGGTCAGCATTGAGAATTAGAGTTTTGCATCAGTTTTACCTCAGAAAAAAGTTTATAACAATATAATACTCTATACACTACAGTCTAGACCAAAATTAATTTATCATACATCATTTCTAAACTTGTAGATATGGACAGTAACAGTTTACCAGTATAATTAAGCTCTTAATTTCATTACCACCACTAAATCTATATTCCTACTACAAGAATGTTTGAAGAATATTCTCCAATATGACCTTGATGGCCCCTTAAACAACACTTGACCAAAAGAGGGACCTGGATCCAACTAGATCTGCATGTCCATTTGGGTCATTCCACAACAGTCTGGGGCTGCGGAAAAAGCGGGACTCGACTGCTCTACAATATCATTTGGTTTTGGTCTGCAATATCTTTTAGTTGAATAATTAAAAATAAGGCAATTCATTAACTGGTATTTTATATAAAAGCTGCAGAAAATACAACAGCAACAAAAACAGAAAAGTATTTCACAGAAATCTAAAAAAAGGTGTATCAAATATACAAGGTAAAAGCAGCATCACTTTGACACTGTGCTTTAAAAATAAGGTGAATGAAAAGTTTCTGTAATGATATTAAAAAAGAATTTGCTTTCTTCTTGAAGAATACTACTAACATTTTGCACAGCAACTATTTTTTTAATAATCACCTCATTTAAAAACATGTATTTATCGACACAGAATTGTCATAAAACATCACCATCTTTGCTCAGAGTGTCTGACTTTGAACAGTGAAGCTTATAATTTAAAGTATCAGAAGATGTCACTACATAATCTATGACAGAACAAAAATAAAGCAAATGCCTTTTAAACCAACATCATAAAGAAAAACCCAGAAGTGTTTTGTAGACAAAAAAACAACCATTTTGCAAACGAGTATTTTGAGATCTCACAAAAAAAAAAAAAAAAATCAGAAATCTTAGTTTTTATACATATATTTTATATATATATATTCTACATCTACTCTTTACCCTAACCTAATTAAAGCACACTAAGCCACTGAATATACATTCTTTAAAAAAAACAAAACAAAACAAAAAACCACAAAACACATAACCTTTAAACATTGCACACAATCACATGTAACAACGTTAGCATCAAATTTCAAAAGAATTACATTTAAGGGCATAGAACATACAGTTACTAAATTAACATACCAACATTTTTGCTTTATTATACCGCTACCAATTCTAAAGTCTCACAAAAAATAATTTTAAAAAGCTAGAGATTAATGACTCCAACGATTTTCAAACCTCTTCCATACAGCCTTTTCCCTGTAAGATTTTCCCCATCAACATCTCTTATCTTAAGAATATAAAAAACTAAAGCTGAATGTTTAAATAAGCAATGTTTAAATGATCTTTCACTTTGGGTGCTCAAGCAGAGATCCTTGGGTAACTATCACCACTCTACCCACCTCTAGGGGAACCCGTCATACTAGCCAGGTACAAGTAACCACATGACACACACCAGAAGTTCACACGCTGGCCTTTATGGTAGAAGCTGGGTGGGGCAGATGTGGAGGAAAGACAGAAAGGAGCAGCAGAGTGGTAGAAAGCATGAAAAGTATAAACTGAACCCTCGTATTTCTTTCAGAATATCAATGAAAGCTAACAAAAATTTTGGCAGAGAATGGCATCAACGCCTCCAAAACAGCAGAGAAAGTTTTCCAAAATGAGG
Source organism: Podocnemis expansa (assembly GCA_007922195.1). NCBI lineage: Eukaryota > Metazoa > Chordata > Testudines > Podocnemididae > Podocnemis > Podocnemis expansa. The sequence goes on along the minus strand of ML682069.1, from coordinate 11,703,967 downwards.
TGCAAGAAATAAAAAGCTTTCAAGAGCTCTCTCTTTTCCAAGTAAATTAGTGGGAGAAAATTAAGAATAAATTAAGATGAACAAAAGGGTGTCACAATTTTAAGTCTCAAAATAGATGTTATCAAGTGTGATGGGTCAAAGTTCAAGACAATACATGACCAATTACATAAGGATAGATAGGAAAATAATCTGGATAGCTGTGGGAATTGGTCCAATCCACTGTAGAGGCCTTTTCTTTGTTCTGAAACAACAAGAGCTGGTCATCTAGAGACCAGATACTAAAATTTCATGGACTAGCAGTCAGTTATAGGAGATGTTACGTTTAGTTTTACAAACCCAGGCATTAATTGTAAACCAACAATGCATCTAATCTGTGTTCACATCTCTTCTGATTACCAGTAGATCCTGCAGCACAAGGCTGGCAGAAATATATATTTTATGCTATAAAAATCCTTGAAGAAATTTCTTGCACCATGGCATGGTCCAACAATTCTTGCCCATCAAATGTGGCACTGAATTAAGTAGGAAAATAAGTTGCTACAGTTGTTCTGCAGTTTAACACAAGTTCGCTGTTGTAACACAGGTCTTAACTTTCGCCTGAATGCTAGGTGCTCTTTAGCCACCATTCTAACATTCCAAAGGTTATTGATTGCTGCACTGAATTTTGCAATCTATGCATGAAAACTTTCCCGAGACATATAAAAATGAAGTGAGAAATCCTCATTGAGTTATGCTCTTGCATACAACTGGGAGACATTATATAGCAGAAGGCTATGCGGTGTTGTAGAGTGTAAAAATCTACATATACAAGTTTGAGATCATACAGAAAATATTCTTGGGTTGCAGTTGTATTAACATGACATTCTACAATACACAGCATTAAAACCATCAGTATTATTTTTAAAGTAAAATACAAACAATATTTCTACTCATGAACAGCCATTAGAAATCAGATTAAATTCTGGCCTTATCTGCCATTGACTTCAGCAGATCAATTTCACCCCCAGAACTGAGACTACAACCTAAGAACCTGGCGATTATTCAGGTTACAAGCCCCTTAAGGGAAAAAAAAA
>ML682069.1:11609645-11702794 GCA_007922195.1 Podocnemis expansa | reverse complement strand
AAAAAAAAAAAAAAAAAAGTTAACTGTGTTCTTCACAGCTAAATTTCATTAGCCTAGGCAGCTATAAAAGGCCAACTGTTATAAAGATTGCAGTTGGGCATTCTTAACTTTCAAAATCATTATAAAATATGTTCTGGAAAGAATGTTAGTAAAGTGATAAGAAAGCAGCGAGATATTCAGTAACTGACACAAACATGGGTGGTCAAACACTTTCTGTTATACCCATGACACCAAGACTGAACTAGTGTTTTCAATTACAGATCAGTCCGCCTATTTAAAAAAAATGATTGTTTTACCTATTAGATATATCAAGTAGAAATAAAAGGGTGTTTAACAATTATGTTAATGTAATGAAGAATATTAGTAAGTTCCACAGGGACAGTTAAGATTCAGAAATTGAGCTTACTTGGATATCAAGAATTCATGCAGAGGTTAGTGGGGAAACAAGTTTCTAAAAGACAAGTCCAGTATAAAAGACAGGTGGATGGTAATTTCATTTTAAAAAGCTCCTGACAATAGGGAGCTAGGAAGTGCTTTGTCAATGGAGTTTCCAATTATGACTACAACACATTACCACACTTAGTACAATAACCAATTGTCTTACTTCAATCAAGCTATGTGGTGATAGGACTACATTTGAAATACACTAGTTCTAAAAGTTTAATATGAACTTTTACTATGAAAAATTGAAATATAAAGACAGCTCTATTCAGTTGTAAAACTGTTTTAGTATTAAAAATACAGTCGAATGTGACAGCACACAATGTACAGGTGTTTAAGAGTGCAGCTATAATAGAGCCCTAATTCTTGGTGAGCATTACATCTTTTACAGGGTCAAAATTTTATTAAACATAAGTGTGCCCAGTGCTATGTACTCATTGTGCAGTAAGTATATAAAGTGGTTTTGGTACAAAATAACTGATCTGGGGGCAAAGAAGCTAGAGAAGAGACCATATAGAGGTGGAGATAAGAGATACACTTCTGGCTCCATTACTGTGGTGAGGCATCCTAAAGTAGTAGTATGAACTTGAGCACTGGCAGTAAAGCAAAGGGTTCCTGAGCCAGCTTCCCTGTGAGAGTCAGGTGGCAATACATTCATTAAAGACTAGATTTAAAGAGGAGCCAGTAAGCAAACCCTCCAACATGAGCTGCTGATGAAAGCACATGCAGAGTTAGTAGCAGGTAGTGCCAGTTCACATCCCAAAGCTGCAGACCACATCCCTCATGTGGGCTGCTGAGCCCTACTGAGCATTTTAGCAAGCCCCTGAAAACCTAAATAGAGGATCCTAGGTTCACAGCCCAACACAAAGGGAAAGAGGTTCCCTGAGTTCTTCGCTCTCCCCTCTTCTTTCTGGTGTATCCATCTAGATTTAGGGCAAACCCATTCAACCCTTTTATTGTTTAGATAATGGGTAAAGAGTTATGTTCACTTCTCTTTGTATACAGTAGTGGCTCCCAAGCCTGGGGGATAGGAATCCCTTACAGGGGGGTTGGGGGGCCATCAATAGGGGTCCAAGAAGCTTCAGTAATATTGAGGTCATTTAGCTTTATTCCTCCCCCCCGCCACAACTTCCACACACTCAGCACAGCGGACTAGAGCTCCATGCTAGCCAGCGTAACTCCCCCATCCTCACCCCAGTCCCACACTGGCCCAAGCTGGAGAGAAGCAGCCCTGTGCCACTGGGGGTATGGAGCAGCCCCAGCCAATCTACCAAAGCCCATCTTCATTAGCTTCAATCTTTCATGGACAGGCAGAGGTGGGGCAACACAAGGTGTGCAGTTGGGGGTGCACTAGGCTAAGCTTAGCTTCTTGCTCAGCTAAGAGTAAAGTATTACTATCTAACTTGGTTTTATCATCAAATGTGTACATAGCATTATATATAGGTTATGTGTTTATGGCTGGTGAGGAGGTGGGGCACATTTTACTTAAGTGTTAACTAGGAGGCTTTCATGAAGAAAAGGTTGGGAACCATTGCTGTACAGCACCGTCACTTCCCCCATCACACCTCCAGTAACTAATTTCCATTTTAGACTCTCTCAAAAAAAAAAAAAAAAAAAAAAAAATTTTTTTCCTGTTTGAAGAAATCTACTTAAGCTAAAATAAAAACTTTTACACACACCAATAACTCAAGTCTCACAATGTCACCTATGCTATTCAGGAACATAGCTCATACGCTTGTCATTGTACTGCAATCCATAGTGCTCTACCACCCAAGTGCAAGACCTAAATAACGCCAAGAACAAGCAGTAGTTGCCATAAAATATTTTGGCATCTATTCCAAACCACAAACCTACCAGCCTCAATTGCTATTTCAAGAGTACAGTAAATTACCAGTTCCAGCTGATAAGCTGGTTAGTGGCTTACCAAGAGCTGTTCAGTGACTCACTGGAGTACTATGAAACAAGATGTTTTTCCTCCAGCAGTCAATAACTAGACTCATTGCAAGTTTCATCCTTTGTGCATTCTTGTAATTCAGGAATACTTTGCTAAAGCATAAGCTTCTCTTGCTTTTCCACATATGTAGAGAACAGAAATGCCCATGTGAAGATAATGAGGCCAACTACTACATTCACCTCCTTCCCCATGTGGAATCCTTCATACCAGTGCTTCTCAACCCATGTCAGGACACATTATTGTGACACCACACAGTGCTACACGTGTCACAGAAAGACAGTGAGAGGGCTGGAGTTGACAGGCTGATGTGTTCTGTAGGGCCATGATATGCTGCCAAGCATGTCACGACCTGCAAAAGGTTGAGAACCAACGTGCCCCCCCAAGCTGCTTGACCACGCAGCTCCCCGCTGCTGCCCCACACAGGGGAAGCTGCCCACCACACATGGTAAGCAGCCAGAACCCCTACCCACCTGGAAGACACTGTCTTATAGCCAGCTGAGAGCTCCTCCAGAACCAGGGGTTATAACTCCCATCCAGAGAAGCTCTGGCAGAGCATGCTCAGAAAATCTGAGCATGCTCCATGAGTGCTTCTCCAGCTGGAGGAGCCATGGCTGGGACCCATGCAACCAGGTAGGAGTGCAGAGGGAGGGGTCAAGCCAGCTAGGGGTTACTGGGTGGAGCGGGCAAAGGTAGGAGGAGGGGATCTGGGTGGCTTGGGGGGGAGGTTTGCAGGATCAGGCCCACCTGTGTGTGCAGGATCAGGCCCTGGGGGGTGGCAGCAAGCAACTTGAGTTACTCAGCTGCCTCAGGGCCTTAGAGGGAAGAACCACTGCTTCATATTATTGTTTTCCTAACAAGAAGTTAGAATGAAAGGACTGTGCCAAATAGTTATGTTATTTCTACTTCCTTCTTCCAGCATAGAAATTTTTTAAAAAACATCCATAGTAAACATGAGTTAACAGTCTGCACTGAATCTAGCTTGGTGATAGGGTTGCTGCTGGTTTCCTTTTGCACTTGCCAAGGGAGGAAAAGGGATATTTATATTCAAGTTTACGCTGACAACTCTTGGGCCCATCTCTCTTCCAAGAGAGCATTCATCTAGGGCTTGTTCCCCAAGGACAGGCTAACGCTAGTCATGCACACAGCAAACATGTTACAGGAATCTGGAAAGGGGTAAGAGTAAATATTTGTTTTGGTCCACATTTACTTAAAGGGTGGGTAGAGAGTATTCAACTCTTTTTCCTCCCTCAGCTGGTCATGCTGTATAGCTTTATAGGCATCAGTTTATCTCCCCAGGCTTGTTCTTCCCCCATCCCTTAAAAAAAACAAAAAACAAAAAACCACACCACCACACCTTTCACCACACCAGTGCTTAATATGGATTGGAAAAAACTCCAAAACGTATGCTTGGCTTTTAATCTTACAAAAGTGTGTGTGGAAAGTGGCTGCAAAAGGGAGAGCATATTCCAAAATAATAAGATAAGTGCATTCAGAATGCTGTCTTTTTGCTGAGTGTAAGCAAACTGTGGAATTTAAATACTACACTTTTATACATATTTTTTTAAAAAATGAAAAGCTGCAAGAAAATAAAGCAGCAACAAATTGGTCAAGTCATATGAATAACTATACATTGGTATAATATTCAGACTCTTTACCATTACCAAAGCTATTATACAGTCAAATTTCATTTTCAGTTTAATATTGGATGAGCACCTTAATGTTCTTCTTTCAAAACAGCCATCTCCTTTTTCTTTGGTGTGTACACACTTTTTAGTACTGCACCGGAACACTTTCTGCCTTATTTAAAAAGAGCTAATATAGTACACAACTCAAATGGTCTTTAAATTGGTTAACAAGTTGCTTTCACAATTATAGCAAACAATGCCTGAGATGCAAGTTATGCCTTTTTAAGTTTCTAGAGAGACTTGAATCAGGTTCTGTATGTTTAGCCATACCCTTAAAGAGTCACCACTCACAAAGAGAAATAGACAAACATGAATATTCCAAGTGAACAGACACAGAACAGTCCAGTATTTAGTAATAGCTTAACTTTTGGAGTCTCTTCCAACATTTGTAAACAGAGAGTCTCTTCCTCCATATCTGGGATGGCTCTTTTGTTCATGTTTTTACTTCTAAAGCCACAAAACCAATCCATGCATTTCCAATGTTTACCTCTATTATCAGTCTCTTCCTCACATTTCTTATCACCCATGAGAGCCACTTGTCCATTTGAGTAACAATCAACTGGCGTCTCAACTTCAGAGTGACTTACAGACATGACTGGGTTGCTGTCTTCTCTACAAGTAACTAGAAGATTGATATCCTCAGGCTTAATATTTTTAATATTGTCTTCAGATTTGCCATTCGGCATGATATGATTAGGATTTTCATTACATTTTAAGATGGCCTTTTCTTGTACTTTATGTGGATCCCCTTTCAAAGCATTTTCTTTTCCAGACCTGATTTTTGAAGACCAGAAAGTAGTTGTTCGAACCTGTTCCTTTGTAGGTGGTGGCGTAAGGAGGCTTACTATAACTGCCACAATTCCAGTGATCCAAAACAAAGCAGTAGCAACATACATATAATGGATATTTTTTATGAAGCCTGGCCTAGTATCAGGCTGGTTACACTCAGGGGCACGATAAATAAATGCCAATATCAACCTGATAGATCCAAGAACAAACCCAGCCACTCCACCATAGAATGCCCCTTGTTCGTTGCAACGCTTCCAAAATATACCCAACAAAAACAGAGCAGCCACTGGTGGAGTCAAATAATCTGCTACTTCTTGTATATAGAGATACATCTGGCCTCCTTGCATTTCCACTATTATTGGAACCCAAGCAATGCTTACAATTACCATGAAAGCAACAAACACTCTTCCAACTATCATTAGCTCTCTAGATGGGGCACTGGTGCGTATGAGTTTGTAGACATCAAGTGTAAATATAGTGCTGGCACTATTAAATATAGAGTCCAAGTCACTCATCAGTGCAGCAATCATTACAGCCATCATAAGTCCCCGCAGACCAACTGGTACAAGTTTCATCACCAAACGTGGGTAGGCAATGTTAGAGCATCCAGCTCTGCTTCCACAGACTTGCATGCAGTGTTCTGGATTGATACAGGCAATCTCATCTGCAAACAGTATACGTGAAATCATCCCTGGGACAACTATAATAAACATAGGCAATAGCTTTAAAAAGCCTGCCATGAGCGTAGATCCTTTGGCATGAGCAATATTTTTTGCAGCTAAAACCCTCTGAACAATGACTTGGTCAGCACACCAGTACCATACAGAAGCTGGGGTCTGTCCCAACAGAAATCCAGGCCAGGGAATATCTTCGTCCGTTGGCTCACGCAACATTTTAAGAGCATCAGGCTTTGGGTGGACATGACAAGAGTCAATATTAGAAAGATTGTAGGTCAACAAGATTGACGTAATATTTGGTGTTGCCAACATGTATCTTCTTTTAACTTCTTCAAATCCACCAACTTCAATAAGACTTATGATCATGAGTGTGAGAGCCCCAACAATCATAAGCAGAGCTTGAAGAGTGTCCGTGTAGATGACAGCCACAAGACCTCCAGTCACAGTCAACAAAGCAGTCATTCCAATAAGCAGGATAACCGACAAATAAAGGTTCCAACCTAGAGATTCTTGAATAAAGAGTGCACCTGAATACAAGTCAACAGAAAGTTTGGTGAAGATATAAAGAATCAAAGATAACACTGCAAAATATATTTGAATTCTATGTCCTCCAAAGCGTTTGGACAAGTATTCAGGCATAGTATATACTCCTGATCGTATGTAGACTGGAATGAAGACCCATCCTAAAAGCTGTAAAAGCATTAAGGCGTTGAATTCCCATGCGCCTACTGCAAATCCACTTGCTGCTCCAGATCCTGCAAGCCCAATGAAATGTTCACTCCCAATATTGCTCACAAATAAAGATGCACCAATAGCTACCCAAGTCATAGAACGGCCTGCCAAGAAGTAGCCGCTTACAGTGCTTCGATTGTATTTCCACATGGCAAAAAAGCCTATGCACATTACAAGTACAAAGTACAGTGTCACAATGGCAATGTCCGCTGTTTCCAAAGCAGCCCTCATTTTTATAAACAAAAAAGACCTCCAAATACCGATGTCCAACTTTCACCCCCCAGCAAGTCTTTAGAGTAATAGTGAAACAGTTTACATTGATCAAACTGCAGATCAAATTCTTTGTCCCTTGGTTTGCTGTCTTGATGGTGGTGGTTGTGGTACACTCTGAGAAGGCAGATTTTTTTTCTCCGCTTCTTAAATGGAAATTTGAGAACTTAGCACGCACTCTAATCGACTTTCCACAAGAGCATCACCAGCATTAACTCTGTTGATGTAGGAGAAATTCTTAGCAGCAGCTAAGTCTAGTGAGGCCTACTGTACCAACCCTGCAAGGCAGCAAAGACAAAAGAACAAAGGTTGAATTAGAGAAGGATTTCACTTAATTTATGAGAAAGATTTGAAGTCTATCAAAACGATTGAACAAAGTCTTTTCCCCTTTTAAAATTTTATTTTTGCAACCTAGAAAACAGAATTGACACTGAAATTGACTGGTGCCCTTTACAATTAAGCTGAAGATCTGGGCATGGCATCTGTGTTTCGAGAGATTCAGCAACACAACAGCATAGAAATTAAAGTGACTGAAAAAATTTAAGTTCCCCCAACACAACAAAATGCATTCTCATTTCTTATTAGGGATTACCCTCCCTCACCCTTTTCCTATCCTCACAAAATTAAAATCTGTTTTAGAAGACATTATAATAAACCCTTCCTCAAATACATCATGGGAAGATATTTTATTTTATCAAAAAGTTTACTAAGCTAGACCTTTTTTGAATTTTCACAGGACTCCACCCCCGGCAGCCCAGGTATTCTCTTGCTAGAGCCTGAAGTGATGTCACAATTCTGTGTCTGAGACACCACCCTGTTGCCATAACTAACAAAGGGAATAAAAAGGGAGAAGTGAAGTCAAAACACTGCTACAAATAATGGTAAATTTATGGCATTGTAAAACAGACTATCCTACAAGTTTCAAAATAACTTTGTTTGGCATGCACTGCACCCTACTGTCTTGTGTTTTTAAGGGGAGTAATTATCAGGAAACCTCTATGGTGGAGATTGGAGGATAGAAGGCAAAATGAAGCAAGCGAGTTGTGAATAAACACAACTCGAAAGCATTTCTCTGCATGTCCATAATACAGGAACTTTTGAAGACCATGCCCAATCATTTCTAACATTTCAGGCACAAATGGGAGGAATGTTATTGATTTTTGTGACAGATCAGGAAACTGTGGAAAAAGCCTGATGATTTCTACACAGTGCCTATTTGGCACTGCAAGCAGTGGAGCATTATGGAGGTCAGAGGTAACTCAGCTAGTCATTGTTCAATACTTCCAGTTCATTTGCAGACTTGAATCCAATTGGTTAAAGTGAGGCAGCAAATGAAACTGCAGATTCTGAGAGGTGCTTTGACACAGGTGGGAGGGAATAGGTGTTAAGGACTGAAATAGAAAAGACTGCTTCCGATCAAAAGACAAGGTAGCTGAGTTACAGAGAGGTGAGAGATTTGCACCATAGCTCCCTCAACACTATACCTGCCTTACCTTTGCTTTGATACAATTGTTTTAGTTCATCTAAAAACAGGGGAAAGTTGACCATAGGAGACAACATGATTAAGGTTACTGGAGAGCATTTGTAAAGCATTCTGTATTTTTATCCAATAAATAAATCTGTTAGTCTTTAAGTGCCACAGTACTCCTTTTTTGTTTTACTGAACTAGACTAACATGGTTACCCCTTTTGAACGAGAGAAGTTCAGGGACAGAGACCAAGTTCCTTCCCCTCCCACCATCTGCCAGTTCAGCTTGCATACCAAATAAAGTGTGCAGCCCTCTAGTTTTGTGATACAATGCACATTACTTCAGCTTATTAAAACACATTATCAGATTTTAAATGTGAAGGGGGAAGCTTGTTTACTAATAATTTGGTCGTTACAAAAATGGAAAAATCTCCTCAAAATATGCTGAATTTATTTTCAAAAATCTGCTGTTTGACAGTCTCCATAGCCAATGAAGCTCTGTAATCAAAAGACATAGGAAAATGTTGGTTGGTAGTTCCAAATGAATTGTGTTTTGGTACATCAACTCTCCTGTTCTCCAGAGCTTGACAAAAGCACCTCAGCACTTCTACCACCAAAGATTTTCAGAGTTTGTGTCTGAGACCACTTCAGCTATTTGAATTAAAATTAAACTGTGGTTTTATAAAAACACAAGAGGCCACAGGCACATAGCTAAAAATAAGAACTATTTTCACATCCAAACTGTTGCCGCATCATTTTGTGATTAATCTGCAATTGTTCTCTTTTACTAGTGATTATTTTATGTAGAAAAGGGAGAAGTTTACTCTTGATTCAGCTTTTTAGTGAAAAAGGAAGTTCCACGTAAGATTGAGATTGATGCTTACAGGAGGTAGCAAAGGCAATCCCCTTGCTGAAGAAGCAAGGGAAAGAGCGAACTTTGGGCTGAGGGAATTGCTAACTGTTTGTCTTTCCTACAGGTGATTTCCGTTGTCATGTGTGACTTGTGATTGTGATTGCTTATGTGTCTGGGCTATCATACCATTGTTCCCTGCTCACCTTTGATAAGCCTTGTGATCACCCTTCCCCTGTGTGCTTAACCAGGGGCAAGGGCTGACCTAGCTAGAGAAGGCCTTAAAAGCCAGTGGTTGAGCAACCACGGGACTGCAAACAGGGGAGTTTGAAAAGGAGCTGGCGAGGCCACTATGGTATACCAGCACTCCTTCTGCCTCCTCCTCCTGTGCCTGTAGCCAGACAGATATTCTGACCATGATCTCTCTACCCAGATCTTGGTGTGGACTTTCAGGAACTGTGACCTGCACTTCCCTGTCACAGACCAGGCTGGGGAGATCATTCAGCGTGACAGGTATCTTCTGGCAGAATCTCTCAGGAGGCAGGTGGAAGTATTACAGGAGGAGATGTCTAGGCTCAGGAGCATCCATGCCCTGGAGAAATTCCTTGATAGTGTCCATGAGGAAACATCCAAGGCTGAGGAATCTATCCAGGTGCAGAGGACTGCTGTCACACCACTAGAGAAGGATAAGATGGCTCTGGCACAGAGAGGACACTGGTAGCTAGTTACTTCTGGCAGCCAACTGTGCTTCAACCCTGCTCCCATCACACCCTCTGTTGTGGTGGTAAACTGTTATGTGGCACTAGAGATTAGGTGGAAGAGAAGAAGCCATGCACCCCCGAGGTTGGGAGGATCACATCCACCACAACCAGGAGGAAACATAGCATTGTGGTGGCTGGGGAACTCGCTTCTGAGGGGGATGGAAACACCCATCTGTCGCCCTGACAAGAGCTCTCAGGAAGCGTGCTGCCTGCCAGGAGCCTGCATCCGAGACTTTATGGACTGACTGTCAATAACCATCTGCCCCTCTAGCTACTACGCCATGCTACTCAACCATATGGGAACCAAAAGATACCGCAAGAGGTGATCCTTGGCAGATCAAAGGTGGCTACGGGGCTCTGGGAGCACGGGAGAAGGAGTTTGGTGCATAGGTGGTGTTCTCTTTGTTCCTTTCAGTCAAGTGTAGGGGCCTGAGCAGAGACAGATACACCCTGGAGGTGAATGCCTGGCTGCAAAGATGGTGTCATTAGGAGGGCTTTCGCCTCCTTGACCGCAGAGTACTGTTCCAGGAAGACAGCTGCTGGGCAGAAATGGACTCCACCTGTCAAGGAAGGGGAAGAGCATATTTGGACATCGACTGGCTAACCTAGCGAGTAGGGCTTTAAACTAGGTTTGAAGGGGAAAGGCAACCAAAGCCCACAGGTAAGTCACAATGTGGGGAAATCTGGGGGAAGGGATGGAACTTGGGGGGTGCAGGGACTGTAACGGCAGGGATAACAGCAAGAGTAATCAGAATGGGGGGAAGGGGGAACCAAATCATTGTCTTAAGTGTCCTAATGAATCCCTAATACCTGGGGTGAGTGGGAAACGAGGTCAGCGGGGGAAAAAAAATGCAAGAAGGAAGATGCAACAGAGGAGATAAATTGACAGAGGAAAGTAGGGCAATTGGCCTGGTATTTTAGGTGCCTGTACACACGTGCGAGAAGCCTGGGAAATGAGCAGGAAGAATTGGTTGTACTAGCACAGACAAGTAAACATGATGTAATTGGAATAACAGACACAGTGGGATAGCTTACACGGACTGGATGGGTATAAACTGTTCAGGAAGGACAGGCAAGGAAGAAGAGGTGGAGTAGCAGCACTATATGTAAAAGAGCTGTACAACTGCTTGGTGCTCCACTATGAGCATGGAAACAAGCCAGTTGGAAGTCTCGGAGTTAAGTTTAGAGGCAAGTGCAACAAGGCGGATGTTGTGGTGGGTGTCTGCTGCGGACTGCCAGACCAGAAAGAGGAGGTGGATGAGGCATTTTATGGACAACTAGCAGAAGTTTCCAGATCACAGGGCCTGGTTCTCATGGGGGATTTCGGTTATCCCGACATCTGGTAGGAGGGCAAGTACAGCAGTGCACAGGCAATCCAGAAAGTTGTTGGAAATCATTGAAGACAAATTCCTGGTACAAATGCCAGAGGAACCAACCAGGGGCCTTGCACCTCTTGACCTGCTGCTGACAAAAAGAGAAGAATTGATCAGGGAAGTAAAAGTGAATGGCAACCTGGGCAGCAGTGGCCATGCGATGGTAGAGTTCAGAATCCTGAACAAAGGAAGGAAGGAAAAAAGCAAAACACAAACCTGGACTTCAGAAAAGCAGATTTTGGCTCCTTCAGGGAGCTGAGAGGCAGGATTCCCTAGGAAGCTTATCTGAGGGGTAAAGGTGTCCAGAAGAGCTCACTGTGTTTTAAAGAAACCTTGCTAAGAGCACAGGAAAATACCATACCGATGTGCAGAAAGAACAGCAAATGTGGAAGCCACCCAGCATGGCTTAGCAGAGAACTCTGCAGTTAGCTGAAACACAAAAAGAGAAGCTTATAATAAGTGGAAGCCTGGACAGATGACTGGAGAGGTATATAAAGATATTGCCTGGGACTCCAGGGATGAAAATCAGAGAGGCCAAAAGGCAGCTGGAGTTGAAACTAGCAAAGGATGTGAAGATAACAGGAAGGGGTTCTACAAGTATGTAAGCAACAAGAAGAGGATCAGGGATGGTGTGGGTCCCTTACTGAACGGGACAAGTATCCTGATGGTAGATGATGCAGAAAAGGCTGAAGTATTCAATGCTTTTTTTATGTCAGTCTTCACAGGCAGGGTCGGCTCTCAAGGCTACTTCACCAGGTAACGCAGAATAGAGAGAAGAGACCAGCCGTTGGTGATGAAAGGTCAGGTTAGGGACTACTTAAGGAAGTCAGATGTGCACAAGTCTATGAGGCCAGATGAACTACATTCGAGGGTGCTGAGGGAGTTGGCCAATGTGACTGCAGAGCCGCTGGCCATTATCTTTGAAAACTCATGGAGAAGGGGGGCGGTCCTGGAGGCTTGGAAGAGGGCCAACATAGTACTTATCTTCAAGAAAAGGAAAAAGGAGGATCCAGGGAACTACAGACCAGTCAGCCTCACCTCAATTCCTGGAAAAATCATGAAGCAAGTCCTCAAAGAATCCATTCTGAAACACTTGGAGGAAAATAAAGTGATCAGGCGCAATCATCATGCATTCACCAAGGGCAAATCATGCCTGACCAACCTCATTGCCCTCTATGATGAGATGACTGGATTTGTGGATGCAGGAATAGCTGTTGACGTGATATACCTTGCCTTAAGCAAGGCTTTTGATAGTTTCCCACACATTCTCATCAGAAAATTAAGAAAGTATGGGTTGGATGAGTGGACTGTAAGGTGGATAGATCAATGGGCTCAGCAGGTAGGAATCAAAGGCTCAATGTCTAATTGGCAACCAGTAACGAGTGAAGGGCCGCAGAGGTCAGTCCTGGGGCCCGTTCTGTTGATCTGGATGATGGGATAGATGCATGCTTAGTAAGTTCGCGGATGACACCAAGCTGGGGGGAATGGTAGACACACTAGAGAGCAGGGACAAATTGGAGCAGCTGGCCAAAAGAAAGTTGAGAGGAGATATGATTCCTCTCCCTCCCTTGTATTTATCCGTCTAATGTATTTATAAAGAGCAATTATTTGAATACAGCGCCAATGTGGACACAAGAACAAATGGACACAAACTGTCCTTCAGAAAATTTAGGCTTGAAATTAGACAGATTCCTAACCATCAAAGGAGTAAAGTTCTGGAACAGTCTACCAAGGGAAGTGGTGGGGGCAAAAACCTAAGGTGCCTTCAAAACACAGCTTGATAAGTTTATGGAGGGAATGATATGATGGACAGTGTAGCTTGGTCATTGTCTGTCTGTCACTACTGGTGATGGGTATGGTAGGGATGTGGGAAGAGGCATCTGATCAAGTGGGTTCTGAGTTATTACAGAGAAGTTCTTCTCGACTGGCTGTTGTGGGCTTGCCCTGATGCTCAGGGTTTAACTGATCACCATATCTGGGGTCGGAAAGGAATTTTCCCCCAGGGCAGATTGGCTTGGGCACTGGGGTATTTTGCCTTCCTCTGTAGCATTGGCATGGCTCACTTACTGGTTGATTCTCTGTATTAAAGTCTTTAAATCATGATTTGAGGACTTTAATAGCTCAGTTATGGGTTTGAGGTTCATCGTAGGAGAGGGTTGGTGAGGTTTTGTGGCCTGCACTGTGCAGGAGGTCAGACTAGATGATCATGTTGGTCCCTTCTGACCTTAGAGTCTATGAGCCATGCAGTTCACCACGGACAAGTGGAAAGTCCTGCACTTAGGACGGAAAAACCCCATGCACTGCTACAGGCTGGGGACCAATCAGTTAAGTAGCAGTTCTGTAGAAAAGGACCTTGGGGTTATGGTGGATGGGAAGCTGGATATGAGTCACTGTGTTTGTAGCCAAAAAGGCTAATGGTATATTGGACTGCATCAGTAGAAGCATTGCCAGCAAATTGAGGGATGTGATTATTCCCCTCTATTCAGCACTCGTGAGGCCACATCTGGAATACTTCATCCAGTTTTGGGCTCCCCACTACAAAAAAAGATGTGGGCATATTAGAAACAGTCCAATGGAGGACAACAAAAGTGATTAGGGGTCTGGGGCACGTAACTTATGAGGAGAGACTGAAGGAACTAGGCTTATTTAGCCTGCAGAAGAAATGACTGATGGGGGATTTGATAGCAACCTTCAACTACTCGAAGGGGTGCTCCAGAGAGGAGGGAACTAGGCTATTCTCAGTAGTAAGAAAGGACAGAACAAAAAACAATGGTTTCAAGTTGTAGCTGCAGAGGTCGAGGTTGGATATTAGGAAAAACTCTCTCACTAGGAGAGTGGTGAAGCTTTGGAATGGGTTGCCTAGGGCGGCGGTGGAATCTCCGTCTTGGAGATATTTAAGGTCTGGTTAGACAATATCCTGGCTGGGATGATTTAACAGGACTGGTCCAACTGCCTGCTAAAAGCAGGACCACATGACCTCGTCAGGTCCTTTCCAACCCTATGATTTAAGTTACATCAGTCTGGACAAAATATATTCTCATTGATATTTGCAATCATTATAGATGCTTTAAAGTAAACTGAGATGTTGGACAATTCTAAAATACTGAGATAGACCTTTGAGACATAGTCCTGTTCAGCTCTCTAAACTAAGGTTTTGGGTTTTTTTGGAGCCAGTAGACCTGTGACCTATTTTTGACACTGACTTGGGTGATTCCTTCTGCCATAGAAGGTGATACAGCCACTCTGTAATGAAGGTAAGGATGAGTTTTTGTGCCAAATGCAGGGGTTCAGCCTTATGTTTCTTGATCAGATTAGAAGGATAAGATTTGTATCTAACTGCCAATTTCATTACACATATTCAAAGCAAGTATTTCCATAACTAATAGCTGAAATGTACAGATAAGCAAAGTCAGGAAATGCTGCTTGAGAAGTTTGATTTAATGATATTTAGTCTGTATATTTTGACATGTGGTGTTTACAATCTGCACTTCAGTTATAAAGCTTTACTTTCTGATAGTAAATAGTGAAGCACTTTCCCTCTTCATCTACCATTATTAAATAATAATGGTAGAAGTCTGCCTCATTTTCTTCAATTTGGAAAATGTAGGCTGATAAGAGTGCCTAAAATAAGCACTAGCTAAAAAAAAAAAAAAAAAACAAAAACCCTAAAATTAAATTCTGCCAAACATTTACTGCATAATGAAAAAGCAAGAATGAGTTCTGAGAATTTACAAACGAGTTCAATATTCTGAGTTAAAAATTAAACTAACATTTAGTACTGAAACATGTTTTTTGTCCCAAAAGATTTTATCACCACAAGAATGCACATTTTAAATGTTCTTGTTCATAGAATCATAGATGGTTAGGGTTGGAAGGGACCTGAGGAGGTCACCTAGTCTAATCCAACCTCTTGTTTAAAGCAGGACCAACCCCAGCTAGATCTTCCCAACCAGACACCTGTCGAGCTGCATCTTAAAAACCTGTAAAGAGAAAGATTCTACAACCTCCCTAGGTAACCCATTCCAGTGCTTCACCAGCCTTCTTGTGAAAAAAGTTTTTCCTAATAGCCAACTTAGACCTCCTCCATCACAATTTGAGACCACTGCTCCGTGTCAACTACCACCACTGAGAACAGCCTCACTGCATCTTCCCTGGACACCCTCAACCCCTTTCAGACAGTTAAAGGCTGCTATCAAACCCCTCTCATGCTTCTCTTCTGTGGACTAAACACACCTAGTTCCCTCAGCCTCTCCTCAAAAGTCATGTACTCCAGCCCACTAACCATTTTTATTGCCGTTCTCTAGAATCTCCCCAAGTTGTCTAAATCCCTTCTGTAGTAGAGAGCCCAAACTGGATACAATATTCAAAAAGTGGCCTCGCTGGTACTGAATAAAGGGAAATCATCATTTATTTTGATCTGCAGGCAATGCTCCTATTAATGCAGCCCAAAATACCACTAGCCTTCTTGGCAATATGGGCACATTGTTGACTCAGACCCAATTTCTTGTCCACTGCAACACCCAGATGCTTTTCTGTAAGCCCCAGGTTCATATACTAAAAATAAAGGTGCAAGACAGCAATTAAACTACTGTTTTAAACCAGGTTTAGTAAATACTGTTTTAGCCAGTTACTATAAAAGAGAGGATCATGTCTATAGCTCAGCTTACTCTTACATATGCCCATTTGATTGAGTTATCTTTCGTGTCAATTATTACCTTTCCTCTTTTATTAATCTGGATCTTGCAATTCTGCAGGCTGAAGAGCACCAGTGGCATGAAGAAGCCGTACATGTCAAAAGTACTCACTGAGAAGTTAACTATCATTGGATTAGCTCCAACTGTCATTACACTAAAAATAGCAGGGGTGCATTTGTGGAAACTATGGGACAGATTCACTAGTATACTCCAGATGATACGTGCGCCTCCCTTGATAAGGGCTAGCTATATATATCCAACTGGTCTAAAGCATGCTCCCAATGCTTTAGACCAGCAGTTCTCAACCACAGTGTCAACACACATTACTGAAAGGGCAGGTGTCCCCCATAGGGCAGTGCTTCCCAACCAGTGTGCTGTGGCACACGGGCATGCCGTCAAGTCCAAGCAAGCGTGACACAAAGTTTTTTGAAAAACTACTCAGAGAGCTCTGGATTGGCTCATGAATATTCATGAGTTCATTTGGCAACTATATGATGGCGTGCCTCAAACTAATTAAAGATAGGAAGCTGTGCCACGGCACAGAAAATGTTGGGAACTACTGCCATAGGGTCACAACATGCCACCAAGTTTGTCATGACCTGCCAAAGGTTAAGAAGCACTTTAAAGGGCTCTGAAACAACAGAACTACCAAAGCAAGCCAATAAACCTAACCTTAAAACAAAAATCGGTCAAAAGGTTGATATTACGTATCTACAACAAACTATTTCACATGGCAGCAGTTTCTTGTTTAGCAGTTGTGTGTGAAATTAATTTAAAAAAGAAAAAAAAAAAAGCAAAAATCCCCAAGATCATTTTAACATAGTTTGAGTTAAGGCTGAGAATATGGATGAGTGCCTTAAATGGTTTTTAATAAGAATGGTACACACTTCTGCTGTTTCGAAAAACTTGTTCAGCTAACCATGCTGCTTATGTGCACCTCTCCTTATAGCAGATATGTTCACAAAAAAAGTTCCTCTTCAATCTCAAGTTTTACTTATTTGTATGAGTTGGCCATTTTAGAAGTAGAATGCCATACCAAAAAAGTTCTTTAAAAATCAAGAAAGATGTCTGGTTTTTACATGAGAATATGTATAGTCTTATGCTGCTAAAGTTATACCCAAGAATGAGAAAAGACCACATAGATGTAATACAAAACAGACTGATTACAGCAGAGTACTGAATTTATCAAGATCATGAGTCTCAGACCACAGATCTACTTTTAAATTCTTCCATGAAGAATTTAACATTTATTCTCACCCCCCAAAGACGCTGCAGATTAACTGGTCTATTCCACCGTTTAATTCAGCCTTAACAAAACACTACACTAGGGTTCTCAAACATGCAACCCATGGGCTGCATGTGGCCCCTAAAGCTGTATCTTGCAGCCCACAACCACACTATTATTCCCAATATTTGCAATACAGTTGTATGAAAATGTTTCAGTGGTGTGGCCCTCAGGCTAATGTACTAGTCCTCATGAGGCCCTCATGGTGATTTGAGTTTGAGACCCCTGCACTGTACTGTAAATGTTTCCAAACTGTATGAAGCCTCTGACCATGAGCATAATACACTACTCTTGGCTGCAAGTGCTTCTTTCATTTATTTTTAAATTTTAAATGCAGTTAGAGTACAACTATTAAAGCAACCATTTCCAGATACAATGGGTTACTGGCATGAATTCTCTTCATCAACTAAGAAAGGTGACCCAAGAGTAAAGTAAAATTTTAATTCCTTGTCGTATGCCTTACTGAACTAAGTTCTGGACTTGAATTGGTGACAACGAGCATGACGCTATAAATGGCTTCTCTGTCGTACAATCAAAATTTTTACAAAGGATCAATAGCAGTAATCAGATATGCTGTAATAAGATACATAAAGGCAGCTAGAGTGCATCAAGTAGACAGAAGACAGTCTAAACATGATTATCCTTATGAAGGGCTGCTTGCCCTTTATTCATCTGTCATATGTCACAACCAAGATGCTGTCACAGAACACATGGTATTTATTTAAGTTATCATTTTAAGAATTTCTGTAGAGTTTGACAGGCATGCTTTAAATAGCTACTTTTTAAAAAGCATCACTTTTGCAACTTTCAGATCTAGTTTATGGTGTTGAGGCCTAGTTAAACTTTGAAGATAGTTTGCCGGGCAAGATCAGGGAACAAAAGAAGGAGACTTGGTTCAATAACGAAAAGGTAAGAGTTTCCAGGGCCATGGCCAAATTAAGTTAATTAAGAAGCTAGTACAAGAAGTTACTCCAAATTGCTATAGTGAAGTATTTCTACACAATAAAGAAAAATCCACAGCTATTTCATTGCTGTGCAGGCTTCAGTCCTGCACTGGAACCGGTACTCACAGACCCAGAAGTCTAAAGAACAAAATGAAACAGCCTGACTGCCTGAGTCCCATGAACCCAAGTCAGCTGGCACAGGTCAGACATGGGCTTTTCTTTGCTGGGTATACATACTCTTGGTGACACTGCAACAAGTCTGTAGGAGCTACTGAAACTTTTCTGCCTTCCTAACTAAAGAAGAACTCAAGCAGTTGCACAGAGAGTCTAGCAAGTCATGAGTACAGTGTATGTTTCAGCACTGACAAAACCAATAGCAAGTCAAAACTGGTGCAAAGAACAGCGAATTTCAGCCCTGGCTACTTTTGAGTTTTTATATGGCAGAAAGGAAAGAAATTTCTGTGCAAATATTAGCACACCTCCCTCGGAAAAGCTGTTTATTAGCTAAAGGCAATTTCTCAAAAGAGATACAGGGCATGGTATAACAGATTCAGGGTAGGATTTATAGGGCAGCCAGAGGCAGAAATATAAGAACATATACTTATCCTGCTATTAAAATGGGACATTGGCTCATACTTAATCACCACTCTACGACCAGCCTGTTTCAGATGTTCATGTGGATAATCCAACCACCATTCAACACATACGTCTGGTATGTTACAAGTAAGACAAACTTCAGTTCTGGCACAAATTATGAAAGATTCATACAAGATTTGAATGCTGAATTAGTATATTAAAAGCACCTAACTGTTGACAAAGTTTTTATTACAGAAACAGAAAACAAACAGCTATTTTTGAACACCAAGGTTCAATTGGGTCCCACCAAAGAAACACCATATAGAAATTTAGGCCTTACTCATATTACTTTAAAAAATGCTTGTTCACAACTGATGCCCAGTACTATTGGGTCACTCTTTAAAAAAAAAAAAAATCTTTCCTAGCATGATTTTCTAAGAGATGCTCTGTTAAATAGTTGGGGGGGGGGCCACAACTGCACCCCTAAACACTGCTTCCCCTCTCTCTCCCTTTCAGGTGGTTAAGTACCCCTGCCTTTTGTCTTCTCACTGATGATGTCAATCCTGGCAACACTCATTAACAGGGAGAAACTATATCCAAAGCATTCTCAGCACCCTACAAAAGCGATCTCTTCAAAACAAAAAACAAAACTTTTCTTCCAGGAGTACAGATAGCTGCAGGAGTCATGTTACTAATCTCCAAGTTTATGCTTTTTAGCAAGTTAATGCACACCTTCATGCATAGCCTTTTGAGGTTGAAATACATTTGCCTGGAAATGGCCCCCCTCTCGGGTTCAAAGTATCCATTAATTGCCTCCTATAAACTCACCAGCACACACCAGAGAAAGGCGTTATGAACACCAACTATAACACCCATGTGGCTGAAATCTGTTCTAACGTATTAATGCCGCCATTTGCAGGAAAAGGGGCTATCACTAGCTAGAGTTTGAGTACATACTAGCATTAATCCACTTTTTGTCTAGTAAAACAAGCAAGGAGTCCTGTGGCACTAAAGGACTAAACATTTATTTATCACATGAGCCTCCATGGGAGAAAAACCCACTCAGTTTGATGCTTATCTTTACTAATACCCTAGTACAGTGGTTCCCAACCTCTGATCTGTAGACCTGGGGGGGTTGGGGGGGGGGGCCCCGCACACAGAGTTATTGCAAGGGGTCTGTGGACATGCTGAAAGCTGGGGCCAGACTCTGGCGGAGTCTCAGGTTCCTCTGGAGACCCAGCCAACTACCTCTTCCCTGCCCTCTTCCCAATGTTCACTGTAAACTGTGGGGAGCACAGCCCCCGTTGCTCACATGCACAGGCAACACTCCCTCCCACACATGGCTGGCAGCCATGGCCCCTACCCAACTAGAGGACTGCAGGGAGCACTGTTCCCTCTAAGCTGTGCACATGTGTGCATACACACAGGTCATGAAACCTGCACACGTGCATGCATGCACACACCAAAAAGTGAGCATAAAAAAATTCAATAGTGCTAATATTGGTGTCCACAAAGAAATCTTTTTGCACACAAAAAGTTTTTGCGCTCACAGCCTACAAATAATTAGGGCGAACACTGGCAAGCAGCTGTGCCGGCTGGGAGTTTTAAAAACACCCACCCTGAGCATGCTGAAATGCATGTTCAGGGAGAGCAGCCTGTGGTGTGGCCAGGTGCAGTGGCTCCGGCAGCCAGCCACTGGAAGTTCTGGGG
This sequence comes from Podocnemis expansa, assembly GCA_007922195.1. NCBI lineage: Eukaryota > Metazoa > Chordata > Testudines > Podocnemididae > Podocnemis > Podocnemis expansa. Next base: position 11,682,586 of record ML682069.1, on the reverse strand, counting down.
GGCTTGGGGACAAGGAACCAGGGGGGGGAAGGTGTTAGGGGTCCACAGTCGCAGCAGCTCTGCTCCCTGGCTGGGGCAGGAGCAAGGAGCTACAGCCACAGGGGCTCCACTCCCCAGCTGGTCCCAGCGGTGGCACCGGAGTGGTGGGAGCCAGATTCTGGTGACAAGGGCCGGATTCTGTCGGTGGAGCTGCCGCTTCATCCCTGCTGGGGCTGGGGGGGGGCCACAAAGTTTTTGACTGTTAAAGAGCAGTCCCTGGCCTTAAAAAGGTTGGGAACCACTGCCCTAGTACTTTCCTATGCTGTTCAACTTACTAGAGCATCAGAACTTGTTGAATAATGAATTTTCTCCTTTCAGAGTACTTCTGTATGAAAATCTAGAGAAGTGAAACACCTTTACGGATCAGATTGCTTTTCCAACAAGTTCCATACAGAACTGTCTTTATATACTGCATTTTGTACAGATACCATAAATCATACCAATTCTAAGTACACTGCTAGAGAGTTAAACTAATGTACAAGCTCTATGGGTGCAACAAGAAAATGTATGTAGCAACTGGAGCTATATGGCTGAATGAAAAAAACATGAAGCACCTCAAAGCAGTGTTGTTGGGTTTCACATCTCCCTTAAAGTTTCCACTGGGGGGGGGGGGGGGTTTACAACAGAGATTTCTTTTTTCCCCTCCTACACACCAGCATTGCAAATGTCAGCATGGTCCTAGAAGAATCAAGTTGTGATTCCCCCACCCTCATTAATCAGCTCTGTTGGTACACAAACCAGAAGAGACTCTGGCTCCCTCTACCATAACTCTGTTACCTCTGCAATGCAGGATTAAAATATATACAGCACTTTAAGTACAGGAAGCAGAACTGTTGCTTAAGAAAGTGCTTTAAGAAGCACTTTTCTGAACACAACCACATTTTCAACTACTGAGTTGCTATTATTTTTACTGTGGCACTGTTACCTGAATGGTCTGCCATATTGCTATAAACATGTGCCTATTTAACAGGAGTAAGAGTTAAGCATGCATACTCCGAGGATAATAGGTCTTGAAGACTAAAGGTTAATAGGCTCAAAAACCTGACAGATGTAGCCCATGAGTAGAATGGAATACTCTGTAAACCTACCACATGTGTCAGGCTCGTGGAAAAAGGGGCTGCAGCATGGGACTTGCTACTTCCCCCAGTACATTCACCTGCTGGCTCCAAAGATATTTTAATAGTGTCCAACCACGGCTGGCACAAAAACAACTATGAAGAACTAAGGCAAAGATAATGCAGCTGCTGCTGGAGCTGAGCTACAGACAAAAGTCAAGGAAGTGCAGAAGAGTAACCTCTTCATGTAGAGCAGGGGTGGCCAAACTTATGGAACTCAAGCGCCACACAAGTTGATTATTAAACCTCCAAGAGCCACACTGAGGCACACAGCAATATACTTTTACCTACTCCAAAAATGCTATTTAAAATTCATTGCAAACTTTAATTTTACCCTAAAAAGAGGGCAAATATTGATCCTACTGATGTCAGATTCTAATAACTACTTATGGTCATCATGAAAACTAGGCCTATACAGTAAAAACTTGGCTGTTGCTCCATGTAGAAGATTGCAGGCTAGTGGCCAGTTTTTCAAAATCTGGGCAGTAACTTCTCAACGCAGTATGTAAAGCTCAGCACCTGAGAGCTTTTAAGCTTTTAAGTATTGCATGATGTTTTGATTTCACAAATTTCATTGTGGAATACAGTGCTTCACAGCAGTAAGTTGTGCCAAAAAACAAAGCAATTCCAACCATGTCACACTTCTCCCTTTTGTCCCGACCGCCTCTCGAACCCCCAGGCCCTGGTATTGGCTCCCTCAGGCTGCCCCCACCCCGCCCCCCAAATCCCCTTACCTGGCCACTCCAGTGTCTAGGCACAGGCTGGGGCTCTCTCCTCCCTCCCACCATGTTCTGAGCATGCTCAGAGCAGGACATTTAAAACTCCAGTTTAGGAACACAGCCCCAGCATAGATTTGCTGGCATTTGTTCACAAGCCGCACTTTTTCATTCAAGAGCTGCACGTGGCTCCCGAGCCGCAGTCTGGCCACGCCTGATGTAGAGCGGACAAGGAGTCCTGTGGCACCTGAAGACTAAAAAAAAAAACAAAAAACAAAAAACCTTATTTACTGCATGAGCTTTCATGGGAGCAAATCCCACTTCCAAGCATCTGAAATGGGATTTTCTCCCACGAAAGCTCCTCCAATAAATAAATTTTTGTTAGCCTTCAAGTGCCGTGGGACTCCTTGTTTGTTTTACTGATCTAGACTAACACAGCTGCACCTTTGGAACTCTTTATGCAGCTGCCTTCTAATTCCCTTCCCCTACGAGTCCCCATGGTAGAGATGTGGTATCCCCATCACTCTCCCTCTTCTCCAAACCCCTCATATTTGAGGCCATACACGTTGGCTTTCATCTGTTTATTAAAACAGGCATTTGCTTAAGAAAACAATGTTTACAAATGACATAACATGAGACTAGAAATTCTACAGTAATATGCAATACCAAATAAAGATTTTGGTTACCTGTTTTAATAAAACGAAATCTTAAGAAGTTTTTTGTATTTCATGGCCTGAAGTTAAGTTGCCAAACAAGAATGTCATTTTCAGAGGTGCTGAACATCCTCTACATCTCCTGGAGGCTGCCATGCAGAACCTCTGAAAATTAAGCCACTTTTTTTGGCTATCAAATTTGAAAATTTTTCCCAGTCCTTTGCTGAATTAGTGGTGGCCCAAGTGGATACTGACCAGACTGAACTATCACTAGAATCTAAGGACATGAAAGAAGCCAACTGTGTAAAGCTAGCAGCTACTGGTGGCTAAGTGTCCATATTAATATTAGTTCCTTCTCAGGATCAAGGTCTAAGAAAGGCAAGCTTTTGTTGCCATTTTGGATAAAGCTAGAAGGCAATATTGACAGAATGAGATGGCAATGTGGGATCAGATGAGACCCCAGCCAAAAACTTCCAAAGAAACATAAGCAGAGGATTGTAAGGGAGAGGGAGCAAAGTACTGTAAAAAGTTTTCTGGTCAACATGGTAAAACTCGGGGAGCTGTGACTGGCTCAAACCACCCTGCTACCACCAAGTCTACATTGACAGAGGCAAATTTGCTTCTATTAAATCAATCTTTCTGGATCAACTGAGTAGTCAGCAAAGACCCACTCAGTCCAGAAGTTGACACGTTATGAGCACCCCACCGAGAAAAGTAACACAGTCAAAGGAGGCGCTTTCTCCTTCAACTCAGTGCAGTGAAAACATCAGGGTAAGCAGGCATTAGACAGCAGAAGGAAGATACACAAGCTATTTATGTAGCTTGGGTTTCTCCCTTCAACTGCTGCCCAACTCCATGGCCAGTGTAGACCAGGCCTAAGTCTGTAGTGCTATTGACTGACATCCTTATTGGCAGTGGTCACAGAGAGGCACAGTGAATAAGTTGCCCTCTGACACCTCGAGGTGGCCCCTCCACACCAAGGTTGAGCTACACAGCAGGCAGAAACAAACAGAGGTGTTTGCACTGTTTGCAATACATGTAAAGACAAATACAATTTTTAAAAATTAATAGGGTAGCAAGGAGAGGATTAAAAGAGATAAGGAAAAATAAAGCACAGGCAGTACAGTTAGAGGTTGTACCCCAATATCCTTACTATACAGAAAGTCTGAGCTACATCTCCACTACAGACGGCCACCACTAGAATTATAGCAGTGGGTAGTGTACACACACCCATCCTTTTATCAGTGGAGTGTCTCCTCACTAGGTCAACCTCTCAGTTCTCTGCAGCGAGCCCACAGGCTCCCTACTGCAACCCTCCTCTCCCCCCTACTGAGGTCCCAGCAGCGCAGCACCAGCAGGCACAGTCCAGAGGAAGCACTGGAGCAGCCCTGCGCTTCCCAGAGTAATGGGCACAGCACAGCTGCAGCCCTGAACTCACCCCTAGCCTGAGCACCCCGGCAATCACCCCCACTCCCCTTGCCCTGCTCACAGACTGAGACCCCCAGACTCAGAGCACAACAGCCTCAGGACTGCTGCTGCTGCCAGCTCCCCTCTCCCTGCTCACCAGCTGAGAAGGGAAAGAGGAGCCAGCATCCACAGCTCTCAAGCTGGCAGTGGTCCCAAGGCCCAAGCACCACTGCTGTCCCCCACCGGCTCCCCGCACTTTGCTTCTCAGCTGAGCAGGGCGAGGGGAGGTGACCAGCTGCTCTCTGGCTGGCACTGGTCCACTGGCTACCATGCTCAGGAGACCTACCAAGCACTGTAACCTCTCCCAGGGGCTGAGCAGGGCAAGAAGAGCTAGTCGTAGGAAGTCAACCACCTGGGCTCCTCTAACCTCTGTGGTGGAGGCGGGGATTCAGCCACTGGGGCTCTGCAGACCGGGAAGTCCCAGCAGTTGCAGCCCCACTGCCTCCGGTACCCCGCCGCAGGGGGCAGAAGCTATGGGAGCGGGCCCTGATACTGCCACTAGGGCTCTTCCATCCTGCTGCTGCCACCCCCCATCTTAATTTCACTGTTCTAAAAGAGCAGTGAAAGTCATAAGTATGACAGCTCCCCATCCTGTAAGGGAAAACCAGAGTGGTCCTGTCTGGCATTGCAGGACATTTCTGGAGGCCAGGTAACACGACAAAAACCAGCTTGAGCGTACACATGTTCTTTTGCAATAAAACACTTGTGCAAAAGGCATTATTCCTCTCACAGTGGTGGGGTTATTTTATTGGCAAAAAAAGGCAGTTTTGCAGATAAAAACAGGCAACATGTGTGTACACAGGACTTGTTTTGCTGGAACAAGCTGTTTTGGTTTTGGGGCTTTTTTGGGGGGGGTTGTTTTTTGTTTGTTTGTTTTGGGTAGCAAAAAGCTTTCTAGTGTAGACAAGGCCTTTGTGAGCACAAGACAGAGTCCATGCTCATATTAGAGACCCACCTAGTGGGTGAAGACAGGCATCACCACAGTAATGTCACTGTCATTATGCAAGTTGATTGTTTTCTTAGGAGAAATACTTAATGTGTGTACACTCCAAAGGACTTCTACTGACTAATCAGAGCGAGAGAGTTATTAACAGAACAAACATTTGTTATGCAATTTTCTCCATAAAGCTCTACCAGTACCATCAAGTTCAGTTCTGGTGCTTCTCTTGTACAAGTAACAGATTACACCAATTCTAGTCTTTTTCTAGCATCCAGTGGGAATTAGTACAAAGTCAAACTTTCATTTGTGACCCAAATTAAAATCTGAAGCCAGGATTCCAGCAGTAAAAGGCCAACTCAGTGTTCCAACTAGCATCCCTCATTCTCCTGTAATCAAAAACCAGTCTAACACTTCTATTTTAAACCCATTTTCCATGCCTTTAGAACCCTACCACTGCTCTAAGCTAAAATGCTGTCCCCTTGGAGCACATTTATTTTTGCGGATGAAAATTACAGGCCAACAGCTTCAAAAAATGTGCCAAAAGTCCCATAAATCCATATTTAGATGCCTAAATATATGGAGTAGATTTCAAAAGAGCTGTGCTCTTCAAACAGGGAGGAGAGACGTTTTATTTTACAAACAATACTAGTTCCATTTCTTTGGATTCATAATCAAGGCTGCAATAGTCTGACCATTACCCATGTGGTTTTAACTCATTAACCAGAAATGAAGGGAGCATAAAGCAAGATATAACCCAACGCTGTGCCATTGTGACAGAGCTGAGCTATGCTTCCCTTACCAAGTTCTCCCAACCAGCATCCAGGCCACAAATACTGCACTGAAAAGGGTAAGGTACTTTCAAAGTGACATTTAAGTAATATTTTGCGTAGAGATATTAAGGATGCCAGTATACATAGTATGGTCTGAGTACATAACAACTTGAAGTAGTTTTAGAGTTCAATTCTATTAACAATGAAAAACCACGGAAACTCAAGAGACAAGGCTGTTCACGGAAACTCTGCCCCATAAAGATACTATCATCCAACCTTCCCTTCTTTCAGAAAATGGTACTGAAGATTAACGCAAAGACACTGGTTTTAGAATTTGCATCATACGTAGTGTATCAACAGCCCACTCTGTTGGAGACGTAACAAGCACTTTTTACACAGATCCTGTAATTTCATGCAGATCTAAATACAGACACCTGTTAGCACTGTGCTTAATGTAGTTTTAAAGAGCCTTGAAGTCTCCTGAAAACCAGTTCTTCTGACCCTGGACCACCCACCCTCTCACAACCCTTCCAATCTAACAGAAAACATGAGGTGGGTGGCAAAGGCAGGAAAGCATGTGGGTGCCTGCACCACCTCACCCACACTTCTGCTAGACAGCCATCACCCCATGTGCCACTAGTCTTTCATGGTCCAAAGAGACCAAATCCCTGTAGGCCGCCAGGCTCTTTTACCTGAGGAAGGGGGCCATGGTCGTGACAACTTGGTAAAATCCTAAGGACTGGAATTCTTATTTCTGTTGGCAGAAAGGAAGAAATGCAGGTGGTGCAAGACTTGGAGTCAGACAGAAGAAGTTCTCCTCCCCCCCAAGCCCTCTGGGAAGGACAGGGTGAGTTATAAGGAATGGTTAACTCCACCCCTACTCCCCAAAACACCATGTAGTGGCAGGAACGGTGGCAGGAAGGCTCTGGAGAAGGATCCCTTTTCCTATTTACCTTCCTCACCAAGCCCATTCAGGAGTTCCCCCTGAGTGAAGACCCTTTCCCTTAGCCACTTCCAAGTTCCAGGCAGCTTATCATTTCTTCTTTTTTCAGTTCAACAGAGGAAGGTTTGCTGTCTCTGATGAGCATGAACAGTCCCTTCAGGCTCAAGCGATAAAGCTAGTCTCAGGGAGCAGGGTGTACCCAAAGAATTTAGATTTGAGGATGGCACCAGAACTTCTTGAGAGAGGCCGACAGGCTTTATATGGTTTGCTGGATGCCTTCTTTGCAAGCCTTAAAGTCCACCTCTTGGTAGATTTTAGAAGGGGCACAAAATGAAGCTTACTTTTACTATGGAGTGGCTGCTGCTGCTCCACAGTTAATACCATAATTTAACTGAAAAGCCATTTTATAGAAAGTTAATGCCAGGTTTACTATACACAGTGTTGTTCTCGCCACATCTGTCCAGGATATCAGAGAGAAAAATGGGTGGGGTAATATCTCTTATTGGCTCTATTTCTGTTGGTGACAGACAAACCTCCCAGCTACACTGAGCTTTTCAGCTGAAGAAGAGCTCTGAGCAACCTCAGAGCTTGTCTCTCACCAACAGACAGTGGTGCAAAAGAAGATATTATTACCCCATCCATTTCATCTCTCGTATCTAGTGTACATTTATATCAAAAAAGCACAATTACTTTTTTAAAGCGTTTAAGTCCACTGAATGTGTTCTCATCCCTTGTTCTGGAATGAGAACTACCTTGGTTTTACAGAAAATAAATCCTATCAAGTTAACTTGATCTCTCTTTTTGACAAGATTACAAGTTTCGTTACAAAAAAGGAATTAGCGGGGATATGACAGACAGACTTCTGCATGCCGTTTGACTAGATACCACACAATATTTTGATTAAAAGCTCCAGAAGGAGATGAAGTTTACATGGCACAAATTAAATGGATTAAAACCTGGTTAGCCAAGAGGTCTCAAAAACGTAACCATGAGCGGGAAAACACCATCAGGCTGGTCCATTTCCCATGGAGTTCTGAAGGCATCCTGCCTTTGCCCTCTGCTACTCAATACGTTTATTAACGTTGTCTTGGAAAAGAACAATGTCATCCCTGATCATCTTGGCTGACGACACAAAAAATTGGGGAGTAGACAGCTCAAAGATGACCATTCAGTGCAGTCTGGATCACCTAGTAAACTGTGCATAAGAAAACAGCGTAAACATACCCATCTAGGAACAATCCATGGCCCTCTAAGTCCTGTTCCACTCACCCATGAGGCCTCTGTCTATACCGCCTCATGTCCGGTATCTCTAGACACCGCACAAACTGCCAATCCCCTTCTCTACCCCTGCCCACCTCAGTGCCCACCTTAACTGAGTTAGACATAAGGGTCTACCTGCCTGACACCTACTAAAGAATTAAAGTTTATCTAAATCTCTCAGAAGTCATTGGGAATCTGCATGGGTGCAGAAGTCTACAAAGAGGGATTCAACTGCAAGAGCAGAAATTTTCACAGCATTTCAAATGCTAGGTACTGTAGCTCGGTGAACGGTTAACAAACATTAACTCATGTACCCTACCGTATACCGTTTATTAGCATCAAAACTGAAGAACTGCATTTAATCAATACATCAAAAGGCACTTGTCCTTACTGTAAATTAACCTGATAGTAAATTTTAATCTCCAAATCCTCACTGCTTAAAATTAGCTTGATTAGCTTGTCTACCTAAGAGAGTACTGAACTATTTTCCGAAACAGTAAGATCCTCTGCAGCCCCTCCCCTATAATCCCACTCAATTTAAGTTATTTTTATATGGGCCAGAGAAACATGACATGTTTCAATCCAGAAGGCAGTATTCTTAGAAGTTTATTTCACACAAGGCTTGCAAAAGAAAGTACTTCCACTTTGAGCAGGAAACTGAGTTCTCAGAAGGAGCTGGATCCAGTATGAACTCATGCATACAAGAGAAGAATGATTACATCTCTCTCAGTGCTAGGAACTAAATACTAGATACACTTCAGCTTAACTTTTTCAAGACAAAAGCTTCATGCGGTCTGCAAGCCTACTGAGAGACAGGGAGAAGAAGAAGAATGGACCTGTAAGTTACTCCAGCAGGCAAGGGAGAGAAGGAGAGAATTTTGTCTGATCTTACCAAAAAAGCCTGTGAGATGCTGAGATAACCCTTAAAGTCACAAACATCTATAGGCAAAAAAATAAAATACAAGCTATGTTAACCAGCAGGAAAGAGGTGTGGGATTAAACCAAAACCAAAAAAAGTCCATTGGCTTATTAATTCTTCCTTTTTGTTTTCCGGTCCATGAAGAAATCCAAAAAGTACAGTTGTTGTTACTGCCTACGTAAGTGACTTTTAATATGTATAATACTGTCAGGCAGCACTTTTGCCCATGGCCTGGGCATCCCAAAAAACACATTCTCCACAGCAAACAGAGTTTTCTGAAACTTGGCAACCTGTTTGGATGGCAAACATCACATGTTTGTTAGGGGAAGGGGAGTCGGGGGGGGGGGGGGGGGCTAGCAAGCAAAATTACTTAAATCAAATGGAGAAGCAAGAGAAGTCTTAGAGGGTCACAAGATATTAGTGAAGTTATTTGCTGAAGCAGAAGAATTTCATATGAAAAGAGATGAACTGATATTTCATGGTCCATGCAATCTATTACAAGACTGCATTCATCGCAAGCCCCCCCCCCCTTGAATATTTCCTTATCTTGAAGGGAACTAAGAATATTGAGTGTGTAAGTAGGCTTCTGAGCCTGTTAAAAGAAAACTAACTGTACAATTTATTGAAGACAGGTATGCCAACTCACAAAATCAAGCAGCAGAAAAAGACAATGCCACACAATGGATCAGAGTACAGGTCCCTGGTACGTCCTATGCTTCCCAGGCTGACAGCATTTCCTGGAGGAATGTCTCATATTACCCTCTTCAGGACAGTCTGCAGAACAGCATTAGAGCAAGACAAAACCATTTCCAAGTCCTTACTGATGAGAACAGCAGCTTTCGACCACTATGTCGCATCACATTAGTGTGCTGCAGCATGCAGCCGAGCGTGTCACTGGGCGCCAACCTGCCACCAAAATAAACCCCCTTCCACCACCAAAACAAACCCGGTCCCCCCTCACATGGATTTTCCCCCCTACCAACAGCAGGAAGCTTCAGCCATTTAAGCTGCCGCCAAAAGTGCCAGAGATGGCAGGGGTTTTTTCAGTGGTAAGGGATTCTCCGGTTTGTGCCACCGCCGGAAGGCTCCTGGCAGCAGGGGCAGTTTAAGCAGCAGGAGGCTGCTGTGCCCATCCGGCCATGACACACCACCTAACACGTCACGACACCAAAAAGTCTGGGAACCCCTGGACTAGAAGGTGCATCAGTACAATTGGAAGCCGAGACAGGAAACTGCCCAAAGAAGTCACCATTCCACTTACCCTATTTACAATAAAATTGTGAGTATGTGTCTGAGTTTTGTGTATTGCTACCTTCAGCGTTTGTGTCACTTGTAATTCTAAACTCTTCAGGGCTGGTAGCACTGTCTCCATACAAAGGTCTCTTCCACAGATATTAAAAAGTTTGCACAAAATTAGTACCCCAGCTGGAGACAGCGACACAAGCAAAGCCTCAAACACTATTTCTTGGGCTACTGTTGCCAAGACGTTTCCCCTGCAGAAACAAAATTTCAAAACTTTCTAGAAAGCCACTGCTGGGGCTCTCTGAGCAAGAAATACTAAAAAGCACTAGATACGAATCCCGTTTATTCAGAACCCCACTGCATGTATTAATCACTCAAGTCCATAAGTACTGACTAATGTCACAAATAAGGATGGCAGAATATTAGCTCAAACTGAATTTCCTTGCTTTGGTGAGTCTACATCACAACCCTGGTAATAGATCTTGTGGCTAAGGATCTTTCAAGTACAAAAAGGTTTTAAAAACAGTACATTGTGCAAGGAGAGTTCTTATGGGGCTCATTAAACAACCCATTTCTTCAAATTCTGCACCATCACTTCATGGAAGTTCCGTAGTTGGCCCAGAATTGCTCTTTAAAAAGTGTTTTAACAACACAAAAAAAGTCAAACTGTAGTAAGATATTCATAGACAGCAAATTAGTTTACAATGAGCAATTAAAAAGACTTAGGTCAAACTTGAGATTTTAGAGTCATGCTACAAGGAGTAGGTTAGGAAAAAAAAAGTTAGTTTCTATACCTAGGGTAATTTTTTTTTCCAGAAATACAGAGCAGTCTTAGTGCTTTTATTTAGCTGAAATGCCTTAAACAAAGAACATTTGTGAGGAAAGTACATATTGGAGTCAAAGTTGTTTTTTTTTTAATTTTTTTTTTTTTTTTTTTATTAAAGAACAGAGTTATTTTAGCTGTTACCATAATGTGTATAAATGCAGACAGGAGGCGTGCTAGGGCTATAAGCACATCTCTTCTTCCCATGCTCTAATCTCAGGAATGCCTGTGTGGTTCTTGGATGCTACAGTACTCCTAGTGATTGCTGCAATACAATTCTTTTTTGTTTGCCCCTCATTGTGTCATCAGATGTGTGATACATTCCCACCCAAGCCAAATGCAGAAACCTGGTAACATGTAATGTAGCCTCCACACCCCACTCCCCCCCCCCGCCCCATCTAACCTGGAGGCTAGATGTAAAATGAATGGAAATGTACTAGTGCATTTAGCACAAGTAATGGAACTAGAAAAGAGGGATTTGAACTAGCAGTGGAAAATTAAGCATTACAGCACGACTACAAATGCGTAAAAAAAGATGAAAGCGGGCAAGAACTCATGAACAGCGAGAAGTTAAAAGGACACACTGACTGAAGCGGCTGTATTTTGACACCAGCCAGGCCCTTATGCAGTAAGCTATATAGTGGTGGATAAAGATGGCTTTAGCATGGGACACAGGCAAGAGGAATACCAAATAGTTGCTTTATGTGAAGAAAAAAAGCAAGGAGTCGTGTGGCACTTTAGAATAGAATCGAATCGAATCACAGGGTTGGAAGGGACCTCGTGAGATCATGGAGTCTTTAAGACTAACAGATTCATTTTCCACATGAGCTTTTGTGGGAGAAAACCCCACTTCGTCAGATGCCTCGAAGAACCCATCTTCAAGGCATCTGACGAAGTGGGATTTTCTCCCACAAAAGCTCACGCGAAAAATAAATCTGTTAGTCTTAAAGACCCGATGATCTCACGAGGTCCCTTCCAACCCTGCGATTCGATTCTATTCTAAAGTGCCACACGACTCCTTGGTTTTTTTATGCTGGACTAGACTCTCACGGCTATTCATTTATGCCAAGGGTCTGTTTCAAAGTCCTACCTACATTAGGGTAATTCGAAGGGGGACAAAATAGCCAAAACACCCAACCAACAGGGGCTGCGCTCCCTGAACCCATATACTGGATTTTGTTTCATTATTATTAAAGAAAGGGAGAGCTTCACCTAACCCCATTTCCGGGCCAGCTAGCTACCAGGCGCTCAAAACCGGAGCAGCATCCGGCAACGCGTCCACACTAAGGACACCGGGAGGGCCCCATCCTCCTGCCCGGAGCGCAGCCGGCGTTAGCACCAGTGTAAACCCTCGGGCAGGTTTCCCCAGCGGGCGCGGACCAAGGGCAAGCGCTTTCTTTCACGTGGCCACTTAAAGGCGCAGCCAACTTTTTTCTTCCCCCTCGGCCGCCGGCCCACGGCATGCCCCGGGCTGGAAGGGCAGCGCAGCGGCTGCCGACGCTCTTCCCCCCAGGCGAGGGCTACCCGGCCGGTGCTAAAGAGCGACACGCACGTGGGCGCCCGCAAGGCCGGCCTGGGACAGCGGCAGCAGCCAGCCTTTCCCGCGCGGGCGAGGAGCGCGGAGCGCCGAGGGAGCCAGGCGGGGCGAGCTCGGGGTCGCTCACTCACCCTCTGCATGGCTTTCAGGATCAAAGCCAGCTCGTAGCGGGGCATCCTGGATCAGGCAGGGGGGCGCGGGGCGGCCGGCTCCCGGGCTGCACACGCACGGGCGGAGGCGAGCAGGCGAGTGGCGCCGCTTAAGAGGCAGCGGCGCGCAGGCTCCGCAGCCCCGCCTCCCCGCCCCGCCCCGCCCCCTCCCTGCGGGCCCGCCGCCCGCCCCGGCTCAGGGGGCGCGCGCGCAGACTGCCCGCGCGCCGCGCCCCGGGGGAGGGGTGCGGGTGCTCGCGGGGCTCGGCAGGCGCGCGCGCGCGACGCGCGTGCGCAGGAGCAGCCGCCGGCCCCGCCCCCGTCCGCCTGCGGCGGCTTCCGCGCTGCTGCTGCTGCTGCTGCTGCTGCAGCGAGTGGAACTTTCCACTGTGTCGCCTTCCTCCTCCCCCTCCCCCCCGCCGGCACGCGCGCCCTGCCCGCAGCCACCGCCAGTGAGACTCCGCGCGGGGCCGCCCCTCCCCCCCGGGGCTTTAATGGAGCGGGCCGCACACGCGCTTCTCCCTTCAAGCCTCCCGCCTTCAGCCGCGTGGGGAGGGGAGAGCTGAGGGCTGGCGCTCTGCGGGCGATGGCAAATGTGGTTCAGCTCGCCTCTGGCTGAGTGTGCAGCGGTATTCTCCCCAGCACGGGACATGCAGGGGGGCGTATGGGGAGGGTTAGGGGCACTGGTCCCTCTAAGCTGGGGGGGGGCACAGGGGTCGTGAAGCCTGCGCACACCGTCACATAGAGTGCGGACAAAAAAATTCAGTGTTGGTGCTCACAAAGAAATGTTTTTGCACACACAAAGAAGTTGTTGGAGCACAGGGTAGGAGTAATGAGAGGGAACATTGTTTAGGGGGTGCTCGCTAATTAGGTATAACTGTTACTAGCTGACAAGGGGGGTGCTGGGAAATTCGGGGTGTGGGGGGGGTGTTGGGAGTGCTCACTAATTAGGTATAACACGCACTAGCTGACAAGTGGGGGGTGCTGGGAAATTCAGGGTGTGGGGCAGGTGTAGGGAGTATTGGGGTGCTCGCTATTTTGGTATAACACTAACTAGCTGACAACTGGGGGACGTTGGGACATTCGGAGGGGGTGGCTAGGGAAACCCCTGATGTAGACCCTAGTGACACACCAATCTGCCTGTGGTACCCTTGCTCGGTATACACGGGTTGCCAGTGACAGGGCCCTGATGTGTGCCAGAAGGTCCAGTGGGGTAGCAGTGTTAATCTGTTTCAGCAAAGCAAATAAAGATTCCTGTGTGGCACATCTGACCACTAACAACTTTATTAAGGCATGCTCCCAGAGCATTGTGCCTCAGAGAGCGAGGCAACCCAGAGCTGAACGCATGAGTGTACACCCGACCACTAACACAGGGGTCTTAAACACATGGCCCGTGGGCCACATGCGGCTCCTAAAGCTATTTCCTGTGGCCTGCAATGACTATCATTACTGCCTTTTGCAATATCATTATATGAAAAGGGTTCAGTGGTGCAGCCCTCAGGCTAACGTAGTAGTCCTCGTGCGGCCCTGTACTAGTCCTCACGTGGCCCTTGTGGTGATTTCAGTTTGAGACCCCTGCACTAACATCTCCAGCTCACGTGACAACCACACTTCAGCGTTCCTGAAAAATCTACTCGTGGTGCCACTCTCTTCCGCACAGACCAATGTCAGAGGTCCCCCGTATGTACCCTAGAGCCGATGACACCCTCCCCACAAAGATATGCTGCCAGTGGTACACACACACCAATGTGTGTTTCTAAACACCGGATGCTCAGGGAAAAAGAAAACACTGCAGTGCTAGAGAGCCCTGCTGCAGTTTCAAAAAAAAAAAAAAAAAAAAAGCAAGCAGCGGTATTCCCTATCTGTGGTCCACAACAGGCACCCACTCTGGACTCCTGCCTCCTCAGCCCTCACCTCTCTTGGGCAAAGACCTGCACCCCTCTGCCTGCCTCACCAGGGTTTTTCTAGGCCAGGGGTCTCAAACACATGCAGCCCCTAAAGCTATTTCCTATGGCCTGCAACGACACTATCATTACCAATATTTGCGATATTGTTGCATGAAAAGGTTTCAGTGGTACAGCCCTCGGGCTAATGTATTAGTTCTCATGTGGCCCTGTACTAGTCTTCATGCGGCCCTCCTGTTGGTTTGAGTTTGAGACCCCTGTTCTAGGCTGCACAATTCCCTGACCTACAGTGTGATATTTCCAGCAAGCCAGATTGTCTAAACAGGCCCATGATGTGCAGGCTACTTCCTCTCCAGACTCTACGTACTCAGGAATTACCCATAGTTAAAAGCCACCACCCAGCTCTGTACAAGTCATGAATCCACAACGGGGCTTTCCGTATGGTTACAAGTCCATAACTAACAAGGAGACTTGTGGCACTCTTAAAGACTGATTTATTTATCGCATGAGTTTTCATGGGCGAGATCCACAGTACACATTAGGGCAGCAATACGTTCTGCTAGTGACACCACTGCTACACACATGCGCTAGTGTTCCAAAAACATCCATACACATCCCTGTGCCCCCCAAGAAAGAGACCCCCTACACACACAGCTAAGGATGCCAGACACATGCATGACATGCCTTGTCACCCAAAGAGAAGCACTCACCCATGCCTGAAATGCCACCCACATACATGAATACACTTTGTGTGAGGCCCTTCATCTACATAAGTATATACAATCTTTACAAAAACCCCACCACAACACTCAGACATCAATGCCTGACTCTCCATAGCACAGACACACACCCCAACCTCTAAAACCCTCATGAAATACGTAGGTGCTTGAGGTCCCCATTTGCTCAAACACAAATATGCACACAGGAGCTTCCTAACCATTCCCCTTTATGGGGTATCCTGTACGGACTTGTGTAGGAAGGATGACACTACTCCATATACGATCAGTAGTTAAAGTATAATTTGGTGGGCCCCTTCCCATATTGTCCGGGCCCCGGCCCAGGAAGGATGAGGGCACGGGATGTGGAGGAATAGAGCAGGGGCAGGAGGTGGGGGTGTTGAAGGAGTGGCTGGGGGCAGGGGCAGGAAACAGGGGCAGTGAAGGGGAGGGCGGGAGGCAGGAGGCGTCAGGGTGGTGGAGGTGATGAAAGGGGGCAGAGAAGGGGTGGGTGGTGGCAGGGGGTAGGGGTCAGGGTCAGGAGGTGTGGTAGTGAAGGGGGCAGGGGTAGGAGATGAGGCAGAGAAGGCTGGGTGGTGGCAGGAGGAAAGTGGCAGAAAAGGAGTGGGTGGGCAGGAGGTGGGGGTGCTGAAGGGGGCAGGGGCAGGAGATGAGGCAGGAAAGAGGTGGATGATGGCAGGAGGGAGGAAGGGGCAGGAAGTGGGGCAGAGAAGGATTGGAGCAGGGGAGTTGGGGGGCTGGGGCTAAAGGTGAAGGGGACACTGGGCGGCTCGCCCACCCAGCGCCCCTCTGTGGCCGTGGAGAGCTGGGGGACCCTGATCAGGGCTGGCCCAGTGGGAGACAGTCTACCCCACCGCTCCCCACACCAGCCCCAGCCCAAGCCCTGGCTCACCTCACCATCCCAGGGCCTGCGCTGTGTAGCTGGAGCAGCCTTGGCCCTGCGCTCCTGGCTCCCACTCCTCTTCTGGCCCAGGCCCACCCCCAGGGCTCCTTACCAGGCTGCCAGAGTGCAGCAGCCACCCCACAGGCTCCTCCTCTCGTCCTGAGCCAACACTGACTGAGCATGCTCAGTCAGTGCAGGCTCAGGGTGGGAGATTTAAAATCTCCCAGCCTGGGGAAAGCTCTCTACCTTGCTGGAATGCACCAGAATGGCATTCCGGGGCCTACTGTTTTTAGGGGCTCAGTGTTCAGCAGACCCCTAAAAATAGAAAATGGAGCTGGAACGCTGCATTCCAGGGCCCACTAATTTTAAATGGTGGGCCCCAGAACTCAGTGTTCTGGCTCCATTTTCTATTTTTAGGGGCTCTGGAAGGCTGAGCCCCTAAAAAATAGTGGGCCCCAAAATGCCATTCTGGTGCATTCTGGCTTACTTTAACCCCTGTATACAATCATCCTTCAGTCCCCTTCCCCCCTTTACCACGCAAACACTTAAATAAAAGAATCTCGCAAAACTGGGTGACTAGGCAACAAAATAGCAGAGGAAATTCAATGTTGATAAATGCAAAATAACACACATTGGAAAACATAATCCCAACTATATGTACAAACTGATGGGATCTAAGTTAGCTGTTAACAACTTGAGAAAAAGATCTTGGAGTCATCATTAATAGTTCTTGAAAAACATCTGCTCAGTGTGCAGCAGCAGTCAAAAAAGCTAACAGAATGTTAGGAACCCTTAGGAAGGGGATAAAGAATAAGACAGAAAATATCATACTTCTATCATATAAAACCACATCTTGGAAACTGAGTACAGCTCTGCTTGCCCCATCTTAAAAAAAGGTATATTCACATTGGAAGATGCACAAGAGAAGAACAACAAAAAATATTAGGGGTATGAAACAGCTTCAGTAAAGACAGAGATTAAAAAGATTGAGACTGTTCAGTTTAGAAGAGAGACAACTAAGTGGAGAGGTGATAGAGGTCTATAAAATCATGCATGATGTGAAGAATGTGACTAAGGAAGTGTTATGCACATAACGTGAGAACCAGGGGTCTCTCAATTAAATTAATAGGTGGCAAGTTCAAAACAAGTATAAATACTTCACACAACACACAGTCCACTTGGTAGAACTGTTGCCAGGGATGTTGTGATGGCCAAAAGCATAACTAGGTTCAATCTTGAATGACATAAGTTCCATAGATAGAACAAAGAAACAAGGTGTGCTGTGGCACATAAAAAAAAACAACAAATATATTTATTGCATGAGCGTTCGCTGGAGAAATCCCACTTTGTCAGGCGTTTTTGAAGCGTCTTCATAGTGTCTGACAAAGTGGACTTTTCTCCCACGAAAGTTCATGCAATAAATATATTTGTTAGTCTTTGAGTGCCACGGGACTCCTTGTTTATTTGCTTGTTTTACTGAACTAGACTAAGACAATTGCCCCTTTGGATCATAGATCGGTCTATCAACGCCTATTAGCCATATAGGTCCACATCTTGAATACTGTGGGCCGATCTGGTAGTCCCATCTCAAAAAAGATATACTGAAATTGGTAAAGCTACAGTAAAAGATGACTACAATAATTAGGGGCATGGAAAAGCTTCCATATGAGGAGAGATGAATAATACTGGAACTTTTCGGCTTGGAAAATAGACAACTAAGGGGGGATATGATAAAGGTCTACAAAAGCATGATGGGCATGGAGAAGGTAAAAAAGGAAATGTTATTTACTCTCTTATAACACGAAAACTAGGGTACACCAAATGAATTTAATAAGCAGGAGGTTTCAAATGAACAAAGGAAGTATTTCTTCACACAATGCACTGTCAACCTGTGGATCTCCTTGCCTGAGGATGATGTGAAGGCCAAGACTATAATGGGATTCAATAAAGAGCTGGATAACTTCATGGAGGATAGGTCCATCAATGGCTATTGGGCAGGACAGGCGGGGATTGCTGTTCGCCTGAAGCGAGGAATGGCCAACAGGATACATCATTTGATGATTACCTTGTGAACACCAGATCCAGTCTGGTGTGCTGCTGTGACCCCCTGATCCCCACTCCAGAGCCCCGATTCCCCCAGCTTTGCCAAGTGACCACTCAGTCCTGAGTCAGTCCACTCTCACCTCTGGCGTGCAATCAGTCCCAAGCAGTGGGTGTACACCCTCTGGCTACTCGAGGACAGTCCCCCAGCACGCACCTTCAGCCCCAGTAACCACACCAGGAGCCGCTGTCTAGAGATTGTGACCCACTCCCAACCACCAAACACTCAGGTCCATCCACTGAACAAAGAAATGAATTGTGCCCAGCCTCCTTCACTCACACCCTCTAAAGATCACACAGCTTGAGATAAAACAACGATAACTTTATTGATCAGATTGTAATTCTAAGTGGCCAATGTGGCAGAATCATGGTCAATATGGTCAGTCATGGCAGAATCATGGTATAAATGAGTCAGAAGAGACCACAAGGAAACAAAAGGAAAAACACGCATACTACCCTAATATGTCTACTTAAACTGACCTCATAATTCAAGTTCATGCTCAAGGTGTTCGTCTGTCAGATGTTTGTACAGCTAGTCTCTGCCTGTGACAAGGCAGGGCCCAGATCTTGCTTAGAGTTGTTTCAAGATGGACAGTCCCAGGCCAAAAGCCTCCAAACTTTCCAAGTGTTTTTCTTTGCCTCCAAACCCCCTCAGCCCCTCCCTTTCTGGACAGAGGTGATCCCTTTGTCCCTTCCCAGCCACGTCAATTAGCATAGCTTTGTCTCCTCCAGGTACTTGCTTGCTGCTGTTCTGACTGTCTCCTAACCCTCTAGCCATGCTAAACATGCTATATGTCTGTGTGCGTGCATGAAGTTGTAGGAAATATGATATCACACTAATAATGTAGGCTAGGTTATGAGCTTCCATAAAGAAACATTGCATGGTGTAACTGGTAACAAATCATACAATCGCAGTGTACAAGTGAAAAGGAATATCACACAGGTCAGAACCCACGGTGCACAGATGTGCATCCTGTGACATACCTGGTCTGTTCATTCCCTCTGAAGCAACTGGCATTGGCCACTGGGTTAGGATACATGGTTATGGACCATTGGTCTAACCCAGTATGGCCATCTTTATGTTCTAAGATTGTCAGGGATGCAACCCCATGCTCTGGGTGACCTATGCATCTGACTACCAGAAGCTGGGACTAGATGAGAAGGGATCAATTACTCAGTAATTGACTTGTCCTGTTCATTCCCTCTGAAGCATCCAGCACTGACTACTGTCAGAAGATAGGACCCTGGGGTAGAGGGACCATTGGTCTTGCCTAGTATGGCTACTCTTATGCCAAAAAATAAATCTGTTAGTCTTAAAGTGCCACACAACTCCTTGTTGTTTTTTCACTGGACTAGACTAACACGGCTATCCCTTTTAAACTTAATACCTTAGCCTCAGGCTCTCACATACACAATCCTACCTCCTTCTATACACGTGTCTGAGGTCCCATTCATTTTCCAAAAATCCCTGTGCCAGGGCCTTTCCCCTCTCCCCACACACTCTACCCTAAGGCCCATAGAAGCCTGTGCCTGCAGACCTTTCCCCTCCAACACACACCCCTACTGCTACGCCCAAATCCCCAAAGCACACACCGCCTCCTGTGGCCTACCCATAAGCATCAGGTCCACCTACACATTTGCCCCTAGCTCTATGCTTCCATACACTCTGCTCTGTACCTAAGTCATACATACACGCCTCTACTCTTCCCAAGTGCCACACACACGTTCTATTCCATGTCAGGCACATGTGTACACATACATCCCTCTACTTCAAGCTCCTGCATATGTGTTCCCCCTAAATCTGAGCCCCCAACCCTCACCCCACCCCCCCACAAACAGACACACACCTCATCCACCCCTACATTCCTTTGCTTGGCGATTACATAGATGCATTTTTGTCAGTTCCCATGACTTTAATTCACTTTTCCCACTATTTGGTATTTTTCTTAAAACCTCAAGTGAAGGCATTTTCTAAGGCTTCATGCAGGGCCGTTAACTACCAGGGCCATAACTAGTGATATCAGCCCCTGGGGCAAGCAGCCCCAAATGCACCCCCCCTCCTTGGGGCCTATCCATCCTCCTCCCCCAGCGGCCAGAGCCGGGCAGGGGTTTCCCTACCCTGCCACAGTCAGAGAGCCGGGGGGGAACCTCCTCCTCTGCTGTGGCCAGAGCCAGGTGGGGAACCTCTTCCCCAGCCACGGCTAGAGCCAGGCAAGGATTCCCTTTCCCTGCTGCAGCTGAAGCTGGGCTGGGAGCCCCTTCCCCCGCCACGGTCAGAACTGGACAGGGTTTCCCTTTCCCTGCTGTGGCCAGAGCCGGGTGGGGAGCCCTTTCCCCTGCTGCAGCCTTAGAGCCGAGCAGGGGTTCCCTACCCCGCCACAGCTGGAGCTGGGCAGGGAGCTCTTTCCCCGCCTCCCTGAGGAATGTGCCTTTAAGGGACATTCCTCTTTGGGGCCAGGAAAGGGTCTGGTCCCCTTTCAAATTGGGGTCCTGGGCTTTGCCCCTTTCGCCCCACCATAGTTACAGCCCTGGTAACTGCACATTTGGGCGCCCGGGGCAAGCAACCCCAAAGGCACCCCCCCTGACCTGGGCCCCAATCCAGGGCCCATCCATCCCCTCCCCAGCGGCCAGAGCCAGTCGGGGAGCGGGTGGTCCCTACCCCGCCGCGGTCAGAGCAGGGTGGGGAGTCCCTTCCCTACCACTGGCCAGAGCCGGGCGAGGGTTCCCTACCCCACTGCACCCAGAGAGGGGTGGGGAGTACCTTCCCTTACTCCCAGAGGAATGTGCCTTTAAGGGTCTGGTGTGGAGCCCTCTCAAATTCATGCCTGGGGCTTTGCCCCATTTGCCCCACTGTAGTTATGGCTCTGCCTTCATGACTGTAAAGAAAAACTTGAGGGGAGGAGGGGGGAGAAGCAACCATGCCCTAAGGACTCAGAAACCAGAGGCAAATAAAAAATATCCCACACTTATTATCTTATAAAAATCATGATTTTTAAGCCAACCTCATGATTTTTGGGGCCTGACTCACAATTTTTGAATGTTTAGGGTTGGCAATACTGCACATACTCCGCCCTACACCTGGGGGATAGACACACACACCTCTGTGCTTGAGGGCAACACAGACATCCCAAGTGATGCCACTCTTTCTAAAAGAGTGCCAATAAATACCACACCCTTTTTTATTCTCTATATACACCACATATTTTGCAGAAAAAAGCTTTTACAAAGGTTTTAGAGAATTTTTTAAAATTCAGTACTTTTTTGTTATCTTGGACTCTCCCACTCAGAGAGTGTTCTCTGTCCTGTGCAAAAGTAGGGAAGGAACCTCCTTTTTTTCAACTCTACATATATGTAAAGCCTCTATTTCTAGCCCTCATGGGTTGGAATGTATCCAACCTTAAAGCTACTATGGGATTAGGACTGAATATTTTCTTTTCTGCACCTCAAATCAAGGTATGGCTTTTTGGGATGACAACTGGTGGATAACAGAAATACCATATTGAGGGAGGGTGAGGAGAAGGGCGGAATCATTCAGCCAGGTGTATTATTGTTTGCTTGCTTAAGTGCAAGGGACTCATAACTTTGGAATGATAGAAATGGTCTGGTCCCAGTGGAACAGATTACTGAGCAGAACACAGGCAAGGCACTATTAGATATTATTAGAGGCAGAGCTGCTAGTTTAGCCAAGTTATAAGCTTTTGAAAAATTGCAGTTCACATAAGACCACTCAAGACTTATTAGATGTTAGCAGTTCTCCCATGTCTGCCCTTGCTGAGTATGCTACCTCCCTAACAGCTCCTACTGCTGATCAGGTTATCCATGCACAATCCTGATCCAATTCATGACCCCAGCCCTCTCAGAGCATTAGACTATGCTCCAGCCATGGACTACACAGTGAAATCTTACTTTTTGTGTAATTGCTGCTCTCTACTGGGGTGAGTCCAAGCACCACAATTACAATAAGGAACCTGCCCATCCTGTGATCTCAATAATCCACTAGCTGGCTCTGACGACCAGAAGAATTTGCTGAGTGATGTTCAGTCACTGAACATGGCATTCATCATGAATTCTCACTCGGGCTATAGAATCATAGAATATTAGGGCTACAAGGAACCTCAAGAGGTCATCCAGTCCAACCCCCTGCTAAAAGCAGGACTATTTAACAGAGTAGGCTGCATAAAGGCTACCACTTCTGCTCTGAACCAGCCGTGGTAGGTGTACACATTTAGGCTATGTCCACACTAGGAAAAGTTAGTTCAAATTTGTTAATCTGAACTAATAAGTTTGAGTTTAAACTCAACCTAAACTCAAACTTATTAGTTTGAATTAACAAAGTGGACTAATTCAGCTTAATGTTAAGTCGAATTAGTCTGCTTTGTTAATTTGAACTAACTGCCTTATTAAATTCAAACCTCAGGGTTAATCCTAGTCTACACTGTCCTTAGTTCAAACGAAGGATTTAACTAAGAGCTTAGTTTGAACTAACTGGCAGGTTTTACTAATTCAAATTAAGCTTTCATTAGTTCAAATTAAGGAATTCCTTAATTCAAACTAATGAAAGCCTAGTGTAGACAGATACTAAGTTAGTTTGAATTAAGCCTCGTTAATTCAAACTAACTTGCAAGTGCAGACATCCCCTTAATTCACAAATAGAAAACAGTTCCCCTGTGAGACCATCAAACATATCACCAACTCCTGCCCTATTTATAAGTATGAGGTAGGCAATCCTGCAATAAATTCTGCACTTCTGGTGTAGTCACTGGATTGATCAACTTCAGGTGAAATTGTAGTTGCTAGTCTACACCAGCCACATGAAAGAAGAAGCCAAAAGAGGTCTGTGTGGAGGAGCTAAAATCCTAACTCTTCTGAGGAGCTGTGTGTGCCAATATGATGACAAGTGACGGAATTTGTTTTTTTCAGTTTGCTTGTTTAAAAATTGAGGAAATTACAACCAAAAAACTTACATGAAAAAGACCATTTAGCATTTAAAAGCACTTAAAAGTTAGGAAACACCAGAATATTATGTTTCCTGCGCAGCATGTGAGTTCAACAACGTTTTTTCTTCATCATGTAAAACACAGACAAGCACATATATATTGAGCCTACATTTGTGAATTTTTCTTTAATATGTTATATAGATATATTCTCTGTTTTTGGGGGATTAAAAGGAGGGTTAAGTTGGTGGCACTAAGTCAGGGACTACCACGTTCTGGCAGACAATTGAGTAGTGACAATTGTCACTTGTGAGGTTGTTGGAAAGAATTTATTAAACTGAAAGGGATTAAGGACTATTATTGTTTTGTTTGATTACAATGGTGCCCTAGAAGATCCACTGTGCTAGACATTATTCCAACACATAGTAAGACAGACTCCCTGCCCCAAAGAGTTTACCTTCTAAATAGGCAAGATGGGGGGAAGGTGGGAAGGGGAAACAGAGGCACAGAGATTTACCTAACTTCACAAAGAAGAGCAGTAGCACAGCTGGTAATCTGATTCCCATTCTAGTGCCTCATCCAATATAGATCATGCTGGCTCCTTAATGGACCATACTGTATTTCAGCACTGACCTTCTGTAAAAAAATGTGTTGCATTGCATGTCGACAACAGCTGCTAGATAGTGCACTCTGTAAAAAAGTAACATCAAGACAATGAAATCTATAAAATAATTGTGAGTAATAAAATGAAGCATCCCACCATCTCTATGTGCACAACAAAACTTTCTGGTTTTACAGGTGTGTCTCTTAATCTACGCATACTAGTGATAGCCTTTGCTGATTATAAACTGCATCCCAAGGATGTAAGAAGCTGACTATGTAAATCCAAACAAATCTAAATTATTTATCCCAGTAATTTAAATCACCATTGAGTGCATTTACACAACAACAACAACAAAAAACCCAAACCACAAAGTCTCAAATTCCAGGTCAAGTGACCTGGTGCGTGCTGCTAGACTAAAAATAGCAGCATAGACATTTAGGCTCAGGTTGGAGCCCAAGCTCTGAATGGCCATTGAGGAAAAGGACTGGGAGCCCAGGCTCCAGTCCAGACCCGAACCTCTACAGTGCTATTTTTAGCCTTGCAGTGGGAGCCAGAGCCTGTGAACCCAGACTCCGATACTGCCATAGGGTCTTTTTGTTGTTGTTTTGTTTTGTTTTTTGCTGTGTAGATATACCTATTGTCACACAGCAATCCTGAAACCCAGGTTAATTTCAGAGAAATGTTAAATTCCAATATACATGAACATGTTTATTATATTATTAATTATACTGAATATATCCTCATAGTCTTGCATACAGATGAACATAACCAGAACAAAAAGTCAAATACAAATCCTTCCTTGTTTAAAACAAACAAAAGAAGGTATTTCTTCACACAATGCAGAGTCAACCTGTGGAACGTCTTGCCAGAGTACGTTGTGAAGACAAAGACTATAATGGGATTCAAAAAAGAACTAGACGCATTTATGTACAATAAGTTCCTCAATAACTATTAGTCAGAATAAGCAGGAATTACTGTTTGTCAAAGACTTGGAGTGGCTAATGAGATGGATCATTTGAGGATTACCAGTTCTAGTTTTTTCCTCTGAAGCAACTGGCTTTGGCCACTGTCAGCAAACAAGACGCTTGGCTAGATAAACCATTGGTTTAACCCTGTACAGCCATTCTTATGATCTTGAACAAATTCCATTTCTGACTAAAGCCTTAGGGAAAATAACTTTTCTAAGTGGAATATCAAGGCTTTCAGGGTCACTTTTCCTCACTCCAGATGTTCTACTGAAACTTAGATGGGCTTTTATGCTGAGTCACCCTTCCAACAGAGCTTGCCATCTTTCTCCCCACACCCCCTGCCCTGCATTAACTCCCTCTATAGTTTCATTTAAAGCAAGAGTTACTCAGGCACTTCTTGCTGCTGAGCCACTTTAGGTGACAACTATCTACACAAAGGTGCCTCATCCCATTGCAGACATCTAGGGATAAATCCTACTTTGAATTGTACTTGTACCAAAAAAGTAGGGAGCAGGGCAAAGGTAACAGGTCAGGATCCATTGGGAAAAGAAAAAGTTTGGAAAAGAGTCAGATTATGTCAGGGCATGTGGTTATTAGATTAGGGGACACATCTATGCCCTTCCTACAAGCTGAATGGTGAATAAGCCACAGGCAGCAGCATGGACTAGCTGGGGACACGGTTTGCTGCAGCTCAGAAAAGGAGCATTATGCATCCCACATCATGCATTCCACAGGCTTCAGGAATCCTGTCCTGGCATGACATACAAGTATTCACCAAGCAGCTTGTCTGTACCCTCTCACTGGGCCAGCCAGGGCAGGATTTAGTCCTTGATTGTCATGGGGAAAAAAAATCACACCACTCTTTCTTTATTACATGCATATATTTTATAAATGTTTACATTATAAACTCACTAAGCCAAATGCTAACCTGCAGTTAATTTGCTGACTACAGCGGAGGTATGCTATGGAGAAATTTGGTCCACAAAAGTCATATCAACAATGTAATACGAATAAATGCAACAGAGGCACTTCAAAATAGAAAGAATGAAAACTGAACTTCTATCTGAACCAAAACAATCTTCTGAAACCAATCAGTTCTACACCCAGGAAGATTTCCAACCAATAATCAATGTACACCACACTATGCTCCCTCTATGCATTGTGCTGTTTTGTACTTGCTCTGCTAGACTGTAAGCTACTTAAGACAAGTTGTTATTAGTGGTTTGCCAAACATCTCAGCACGCACAGTATCGTGCACAGTCATGCTAAATAAATGAATGGCTATTATTACGTTGTAATGTCTTGATTTTGTTTTTTTAGAAGTAAATACAGGTGAATAATAGAATTCTGTGATAGAGTTTATGGTGATATGACATGTTTCTCTAGAGGTCCAGGCATGTACTGCATTTTCAGAGACCATGGACATATATTCAGACAGATGTTACATTGAACCCAGATTGGCTTACTGAAGGCAACTGAAATTTTTCATAACTTTACAGTGCAATATGTTTCATCATCCTCACTGGATGAAGATGTAAGGCAGGTTTAGACGCTGTGCCTAGCAGCTTCGGGGGGGGGGGGCAACTAATCTGCATGGGTTTTGTATTTGTATGAGCATAAAGAGCATATTAGCATAGTCACACTATGGGTGCAGAGCAATATGGGTAATGGTATTTGGGTTGATCCGATCACAAATCTGTCGATATCTGTAATTCTACTGAAGAGAAACATGAAATACTGTCTTTTGTAATATGCTACTCTCTTGCTTGTTCAAACTCTGTTTAAGTGGGTTAAAGGATAAAAGCTACCATCAGCAAAAAGAACATTAAAAGAGGGGTCACCCCCTCCTTCTAGCCTGGTAAAGTTAAGGAAGGGTGGGGATTTAGTATTAGCTCAATCTAGAGCTATGCCAGAGGCTTTGCCTCACCCTAAAGTCCTACTGTCAAATGACAGATCTGGCCCGGCTTCATGTGAAGCCTTTCTTGTGTTATTTTCATGGGAGAAGCTGTTTGCAGCTATGTAAAGTTTAAGAACTGAAACCATTGAGAGAGGAAAACCATCTCTCTGAGCAGAAGAGCTCTTAGAGCTAAAATTACTGAAGAGGCATAGTGATGGAGTAAGTGACCAGTGGGTGGAGCCAGCAGATGGTGAGAGCAGAGTGCGAGCAACCAGTGGGCAGAGCTGGCAGACAGCAGGCGGAGCCAGCGGCTGGTGAGAGCAGAGCATGAGCAACCAGTGGGTGGAGCTGGCAGAGCCAACGGATGGCACAAGTGGCCAGAGGTGGGCTTGAGAGCATGAGTGACCAGCGGGTGGTGTCGGCGGACAGCTGCCATGAAAGATATTCCCTACATGCCCTGGGTTTGCTGGGAACCTGTTCTGCACTGATTCTCCAGATCAGTGCTGGTTTTACTATTGGGTTCACATGTTCTGTTATCCTGTGTAGGATCATGTTGGGAACCTGTTTTGCACTGATTCTCCAGATCAGTGCTGATTTTTGTTATTGGGCTTTTTACATTCTGTTTTTATTACTATTAGAAGTTCTGTATACTACCCTCAAACTTGTGCTTGCGAGAGGGGAAGCATTATCCCTTTGGGGTGCCCAGGGAATAGTACATTATTTCTCAGAAGACTGCGTGGGGGCTCGAGCCGATTGGTAATGTAACATTATTTGGAAATCCCTAGATCAGGCGTGGCCAAACTGTAGCTCAGGAGCCACATGCAGCTCTTGAATGAAAAAGTGCAGCTCGCAGAAGAAAGCTAGAGGAAAGCAGCCCCACCCTAGAAGTTTTAAATCACCTGCCCTGAGCATGCTTTAGGCATGCTCAGGGGAGAGCCCCATCCTATGTCTGGGCGCAGGAGGGGCCATATTGGATGTTTAGCCCAGGCAGGGCTTAAAGCAAGGGTCTCAAACTCAGATCACAATGAGGGCCACATGAGGCTTAGTACAGCACCAGATGAGGACTAGTACATTAGCCCGAGGGCTGCACCACTGAAACCTTTTCATACAATGATATTGCAAATATTAGTAACAATAGCATCATTGCGGGCCGCAGGAAATAGCTTTAGGAGCCACATGTTTGAGACCCCTAGCTTAAAGGAAGAGGAGTGAGCCCCAACCTGTGCCTAGCTGCCGGAGCAGCCAGGTAGGGGGACTGTGGGGGGGGGGGGGGTCAGCCTAGAGGAGCCAGCGTCAGGGCCTGGGGGTTACGGAAAGGGTCGGGATGGCAGGGAGAAGTGGTGGCATGGTGAGGACAGCGGAGAGAGGCACAGCATCATCTGGACAGTGGGGAGAAGCTAAGTTTTTGCTATCTAGGTAGGCCTAGTTTTCATGGTAACCTTAAGTATTTATTAGAATCTGACATTAGTAGGATCAGTATTTGCCCTCTTTTTACAATAAAAGTGTGCAATGAATTTTGAACACAGTAATTTTGGAGTAGGTAAAAGTATATGGCTATAGGCCTCAGTGCAGCTCTTGAAGGTTTAATAATCAACTTGTGTGGCTCTTGAGTTCCATAAGTTTGGCCACCCCTGCCTTAGCTATAGAACCCAGCCTTTGTTCTGCCAGCTTGCCCTGGCAGAAGGGTTACAAAGACAAGAAAAGTATATCCACAGATCGATGATGCAGACTCAAAATCAATTCAAATCAAATCATAGGGCTGGAAGGAACCTTGTGAGATCATCGAGTCCAACCCCCTCAGAATTGAACCCAGGACCTTCTGCATGTTAAGCAGAGGTGCTAGCCACTACACTATAAAAGAGTGAATCTACAGATAAGAAGTTTAATTTGTAAGTAGGCTACTACTCTGAAAAGCACTTATCAAAATGGCATTGTGGATTTTCATGTTTATTGTATCTCAATGTTTTTCCTAGTAAATGAGCTAAGTTCACAAGTAAAAACATGTTTCTTCTAACCTCCAATCCTGCAAAACACTTGGGTTTTGAAAGTCAAACTGGATTCTTTTTAGCCTATGCACCATTACCACTATAAAGCTGGTACAGGGCTTACAATGCCCCTAGTGACATCTGAACATTGCATTCAGTGGGTTTGCACAGAGTTAACAAATATGAACCTGGTTTAAAAAAATGCTTTGTGATGCACAAGATGGAACAGAGACACCTTCCTTTTCATTCATGTTAGTCCTGCAGAGCTACAGCTATAAGGAGTAAAAATGTTTATGCCTGAATACTCAAAAAATCTTCTCTTCTGGTATAAGTGCTATTTTTGATAGTCACTTTTAAGAGTACAACTGCAGTCTACTAGATTTAATCCAATACAAACCCAAATTCCAAACACTGTGCAGTTCATCCTTCAGTACTTTTTCCTGCACATCACTTCAGCAGAATTATTTCACACACATTTCTTAAACCCCACTGAACAAAACCAGATCTCCTCCTGATTTTCATGAAGTAACAGACCTTCCTTAAATTAATGTCTTTTTAAATATGTTTTTATATGGCAGCATTACTGTACTATTTGGATGCATTATATATAGCTTGAGTAAGGCAAAATCATTTCTCATTTGTAGGGAAATGGTTTACATCCCATGACTTGTCTTGGGAGGACTAGAACGTAAAAAGGAGAGACGAGAAAACATAACATACTTTGAAACCTTTTTTTAGCTTTGCTTACAGATATGGTTCTTCTGTGACAAATATCTCAAATTTCTTCAAAGGCTTTAAGGAAATCAATAGAAATGGTTCTTTATTTTCAGCCTTTCTCTTTGTGGTCTGTAATTTGACACTCTCTCTTTAACCGACTATGGTGCCTGAGGCAAGAAGGTGAACAGTGGAATTTTCCATCATCTGTTGTGCATATATTGTATGCAGAAGTATTGTAGTTGAGTAATAGTGTACTAAACTTCAGCCACTAAGAGCAGGAAGTTAGAGCAAGTATGAGTTTTGTCAATAATAGTCTTAGCTTTGTGTGTTGTCTGATCACATTATCCAGCAAATGAACAAATATTTTGGAATCTCTCCTCCCTCTGCACCGCAGGTACCATCATCACTGTTGTCCTATTGGTTTGAGGTGTTTCCAATTTGTAGCTGGTGACTTAGCAAAAAAAGCAAGTGGCTGGAAAAAAGTTAAACATTTTTTTGGGTGGAGGATGATCCAGCTGTCACTTCTATTGAAGGATTTAATGCTTGTGGGACATTCACACTTTTGACAATGCTGCCAAATGCTGGGTAAGTCGGTACGAACTTTATTTGCCTTTAGACAATTGTGTGTTGTAGCTGTCAACGTGAAGGTCTAGCCAAAGAGATATTATTAAGAAAATCAACAGCAATTTTGTGTGTGCATGCACACGTGAGTGTAAAATACACTGATAAATAGCAATACAGGTGGCAGCAGCAATGCAGGAAACAAGGAAGTTAAAACAGCTTGCAGATTAATGTCCACCTCTACACAAAAAACAATTATCAAAATTCACCTTGAGAATGCTGAAATTAGACACAAAAATGTACACTGTGGAACACTGAACTGTATCACTGCTTTGCAGGATGTGTAACTGTTGTGTTCTAGAACGTTACAAGTCTGGGAAGCAGAACAACTTGTGCTATTCCACTCAGTAGAATAACTCATGCCAACCACAGGAAATGCCTTTTCTTTTCTGTAAGATCTGAAGTGCCTATAGTTCCCCTCCTGTGCAAAAATATGAAGAGAAAGTGCTACCAGCACCTCTCAAGATAAACAGCTTGTTGCTTTCACATTGCACCACATCTCTTTGCTTCTAGTTTTTTACACTTTCCAGCACATTACCACCTTGCCTTATTTATTGTCCACACTGGAATGTTCCACTTTAAAGTGATACTCTTTGACTTATCACTTGGCTGTGCCAAAATATCTGCATGTAGAAAGGATTCAAGTGACAAGTTAGACTTTCATGCTGTGTTACCTGACCTCCACAGATCAATCCTATGCTAGAGGACCACTCACTACACAACATGCCACTCCAGGAAACAGTGGGCCTTTGTAAACAGAATATTCAGTTTTTTTTCTACCTGACCTGCCTCTGAAAGAATGATCTATTTGTTTCTCTTTCTGAATTCCCTTTTAGAACTGAAAATCAAGTTTCCATGCTTGAATCTTGAGGCAGAAAGAGAACAGATTAATATTTTATCTGTAGTTTGATGCTATGTTCTGCAACAGTGAGGTTCTGAGTCAATGAGAAAATAAAAATAAAATGGGCAGTAGAAGGTTCCTTCATGATATATGGTTTATCTGTGATTGTAATGGGCTGATCCCACATTATTAGAGGTGAGCTGGGAACAGAGGCAATAACATGTCATTAAGTTTAGCGCTATAGATGTTAGGAATGGAAATGACCCATTAGGTTCCTTCCAGAGAAAGATTATTCCCTGCAATAATATAACAAATGCTCCAAATACCAAAAGTAAGAGATCATTAAAAAGCATATACAAAGGACATTTTAAAGTCCCCTACATCTCAGACTTCTTGTTCAACATGCTGGCGTTCATCTTTTTCATCTTCTCTTTAATTTACACTTTTAAAAGTACATTAGCTATTTCAAGGGTCTAATATAGTTGCCAGACACAAAGGTACAAGTTGTCTAATACAGTTGCCAGACACAAAGGTACAAGTCATGAGTCTGTTTCAGCCTGGAGGCTGAGAGAGATGCTATAGGAGAAGCACTGGGGGGAATAATAAGCAGTTTAGCACAAAGTGCTATTCACCATCCTGTGAAGTTGGAAGTGGAGCCAGGTATCAGCAGTTGTTCAGCTTTCTCTATTTCTGTCACATGGATGAAAACTTAGCTCCACAGTCCCAACTGTATCTATTCCCCATCCTTATTATGCGCTTCCCTCCTCAGCATACTCCTGGGAACAGGAGTGCAAACACAAGAGATTGTCATCTGTGATGACCATGGTGCAAATTTTCCACACTGCCTGTGCACCTGGGGCCTTGATCCAGTGCCCATTAAAGTCATTTGAAAGACGCTTATTGATTTGAGCAGATCTTGGATCACCCCCAACTGAGCATGCCTGCCCAGCTCAGCAAGTACACCTATCTCCTCTGTAGTAGTGAGCAACCTTAACATGAAGGGCCAAATTTTGGTTGCATAGATAGATTAATTGATGATGGATGGACTCCACACACATGCACAGAACTCTCTATGGGGCTAGTATGACTGCTGTGGCACATGGTCATAAGGAGATGACCAAAAGTTGAATGTGTGTAGTGAGCATGTGGACATCTCACCACCACAGTCCTCAGTCTCTCAGAAATAATTCTTCCTCCGAGTAAAAATAACCCAACACATTCTAGTCCGTGTGGGACAGAACATGCCTACGGCTGGTCTGTATACAATTGCATGTTAATGCTGCTTATTTGTGGGAAACGCTATGTCGTTTTGATCCTAAATATCTTCTCCTTTGGGGAAATCAAACATGTAACAACATTCAATACTTTTTAGCTTTGAAATACTGTAGAAACATTGACACAGATTTTGGTGTTTATCATTATTTACTGCCCACTGTGTGGCTTGTGGTCACTAAGGTTCATAAAAACACCCACAGTAGTGAACAGCAGAGCCTTTGCTCATGCCACCCACTCGCCAAATGGCATGCAGTGATTAAGGTTAGAAGGTCACATATTCCTTCCTTTGTTTTTCATCCTCCTTTCTCTAAAAGTGTATCAGAGATGGTCTTCCCATTGCCTGCACTGGCTAGTCTGGAAAATGCACTGCTATAGACAGCAATAGCAATGAATTCACTAGTCCATAAAGTCACACTGCAGAATTTTAACTGTGATCCTTTATTACTAAAAGCTAGCATTTTAATCTAATGTAGCATTATTTGAAAACAATTATTTATTGTCATTAAAATTTTAGGTTTCAAATCCTGCCCATGCTCCAACAGCCTGTTCAGCAGAAGACAGTGATGACTTTGGTAGGTTCTCAAGTTCTTAAGAATCACAGACACTGCAGGGCAAGATTTTACATGGCAGCTTAGGTCAAGCGCTAAGGCACATTCTTCGCTGATCTTTCCAGCAGACATCAACTGCTCCCACATGAGGACAGCATTTGTGTATGTTAGCCCACAAAAAAACCCTCTGCTATTTTCCAGCCACTCACAGTTAACTTCAGACTATGATCCACTGCATCAGCAGACCATGTCTTCTAGTGCACTCATGTGCACCATTGGGGGATTGTGGCTGGGCCATCACAGTGTATGCAAGGCTGCTTATGTTCTGTTTTGAGGCTCTACCTGCTTGTGCACCGGTGCAGCCAAAGGCAGACCCAAAAATACTAATTATTTTGATTATAATGTGCCCTTCTTTTAAACCTTGGCCTCTACTGTTTTAAGGTAAGTCCTGTATTTATCACAGAAAGAGCCAGATGGGTATAAGCAACCCCAAAAGTCACCACTGGAAAAGGCTTGTTACAAACTTACTCCCATAGCTAAGGATGGATCAGTGCTTCCATTTTATGGACCCCCTCTATTTAAGGGTTTTCTCACTTCACAGATCAGGGAATACTTACCATGCTGAAAGAGCTGTCTTACATTAAACAACCTGTTTACATTACCAAGGTAGGAAGTGCAGAGCTTGTTTGTTTAAATTTTAAGTTATGTATCATTTTGACATCTTCCATGTCAAACAAATGATCCAAAAGAAAAAGAATCAGTGTGTGTTAAGTGAGATGTGACACCCCTGTGAGGTACATAAATATTAATACCTCTTTACAGAGGGAGCAAATGATGTACAGAGACATGAAGATCATCATTTTCCAAAGCATCCCCTAATTTTGTAGGCCTAACTTGGGATGCATTGGGCCTGACATTTTACTGAGAACCCATAACTCTTATTGATTGAAAGGCGGCTGTAAATCCTCAGCACTTTTGAAACTCATGCTCCAGGTGCATCAGCTTGGAATCCCACAGCCACATAGGCATACCCGAAAGCAGCACCTAAAATTAATGGATAGTTTTGAAAGTGTGGGTGTCAGCCACTGATCCAACATCACACAGGAAATTTGAGGCAGATCTAGGAATTCAATCCTTATTTCCTCATCCTGTTCTTTAGCTGCAAGGCAATCTGTCCTTCCTTTTACAGAAAGTTGTGAAGTGTGTGAAATATTAGCACTGGCTATTTGCAGTAACTCTTTCATCATAGCTTCCAGAAATAAAAGAATTAATTGCAGCTCCTTAGGTACTCATGGCTTGAAACCTCAGAGTGCAAAAGAATGTACCTTAGAAATAATTTATCACAGATTAGGTCTACTTCCATGAGTTAATACAGAGAACATGGAAGCATTGTAAAGCCCCAGTTCTCCAGTCCAACAACAAACCGGATTCCACAAGACTTAAAAGGGGATGCAGACAGGAATGGTCTCCATGACCAAAAAGAAAAGATTAACACATGGCCAGAGCTGTTGCACTGAGGTTTCTGAAATCTTGAGGGTAGTCCCCCACCCCCGCATTCTCAGTAAAAGAACGCTAGGGTTAATCACAGGTACCATTGTGTGGTGACTGTAGATAAATGTTGGCTTTTTCATGGTGGTCCATTTATCTGGAATTAATTTTTTCAAAGGATTAATTCCAACCATAATCAACTAATAAAAAAGAAATTACCACATTAAAGATGCCTGGAAAACAACCTCAGGGCTAGAACACACATTAACAAAAGTAAATGCAGTTTAATTACATTGGAAGACCACTGTTAGTCTTGCAATACCTAAGCACAATAGGCTACTATTTTTTTGAGCCTTTGTGTGCCTTCCTATTGCAAGCTTTATGGGACATTTCTTCTTAAACTATGAGTCTCCCTGTTTTGCCAGTTTGGCTGATATCTAAGCATTCCTTTCATTTGGTTGTTGAGTGAATTCTTAGATTCATTTCCTTGACTTTTATTTAGTTAAGTATGACAGGTCCATCTCTGCAGTGAAGTTACTGTACAGCACAAACTATGAAAAATTCACCCCTTGAATGCATACAAACTACAAAATTATGGGTGAAATGTTGGCCCCATTTGCGTCAATAGGCATTGTGCCATGCATTTCACTACAGCCAGGATTTCATCCCACGTACATTCACAACAGAGTGAGAGATTGTGAAAAGTAATGAGTACCTGCTTTGGTGAAGTCAATGGCAAAACTCTCAAGAGCTTTAGTGTGAGCAGGACCTGGCCCATTATTTTCTATTTGCATCATCCAAACCTGCAACATAAGCACAAATAATTGAATAAAGCATTCTGCACAGACTCCCTCACAAAGCACAGTATAAGAACAGAAGAACCTCATCCTGTGTCCTCACTGATGCAATCCCCCTTCACCTAGGCCAGATCAAATAAACTGCTCTTAACCTCCAGTGACAGGGGGACCAAGGTTGGAAATGGTCCCCAAGAAAAAGGACATTAATGTCTTCTCTGGGGAAGAGAGTAAAAGGGATCAATAATGGCTGATCCTTTAGCAAACTATAGCCCATAGGATTAGCTTGCAGTTATTATATTCACTGGCTTGCCTTCATTATATTTTGCCTTTATTATAGTCAGTAGCAATGTGTCCTGTAAGACGTTAGCTTCAGCAGTTAGCAGAAGACTTGAGGCCTATGAACTTTGAAAAAGTTAAATGGCCGAATGGAAAAACCCTAAATATCAGGGAGTTGAAAACAGAGTGTTTAAGGAAATTTTCCAACCACTGAATATGAATTCAACCACAAGAGTGTCATAGTTTCTTAGTGAAGAATTGATGTACATAGTAAGTTAAGATTATTGTAATACCAAACTATGCATGTGGGTGTATTTGATTCACGGCGCTCCTGGCCCTCAAGACACCCACATGGACTTTGGTGATCAGGATGGCTGAACTGGAGGAGTAAAGGAAGACAGAGAGGTACATAAATGAGACTTTCTGGGACACAATACAATGCTTCCATCCCTGGTCCAACAGCCTCTGTACTGTTGAGGAGGATAAAAGTCTCAGGGAAGGAGAACATCAAACTGGAGTGGAGGGAAATGATTCCATAATAGGGACCACCCTTCCAGATGACGTCATGGTATGTCTACACATGCATTGTTATTTCGAAATAAGGATTTTGAAATGAGTTATTTCGAAATAAAATCCTTATTTCGAAACAAGTTAATTCGAATTAACAAAATGTTAATTCAAATTAAAGGAAAGCCTGCAATCCAAATGGCTGTTATTTCGGGAGGGATATTTTGAAATAAAGCCGTTTGGACCTGTTGTTTCGAAACAGCTCTTTCGAAACAACAGGTCCACACAGTGTTGTTTCAAAAGAACAGGTCTAAACAGCTTTATTTCGAAATATCCCTTCCGAAATAACGGCCGTTTCGAGGGGGGGGCAGGTTTTACTTTTTCAAAATGACGATTCTTATTTCGAAAGGACGGGATCCGTCCTTTCGAACTAAGAAAATGTCGTGTAGACCTAATTTCTTTTATTTCGAAATAACGAGTGTTATTTCGAAATAAAAGTGGCATGTAGACATAGCCGGTATCCTCTCACACTGTGGGTACCTTTCTGGGGGAGGGACTTCCAGTTATTAGGACATAGGTAAAAGTAATAGAGGACTCTGTCATTAGAAATAGAGATAGCTGGGTTTGTGAAAGAAGGAGAACTTCATAGTGTTTGCCTGGTGGGTGTGAAGGTTGTGGATCTCTTGAGACATCTAGATAGATGTATGTACTGTGCTCACGAGGAGCAGGTAGCTGTGGTAAATGTAGGTACCAGTGACATAGGAAAGGATAGGAGAGAGGTCCTGGAGGGCAAATTTAGGCTGGTAGGCAGGAGATTGACATCCAAGACCTCCCAGCATTCTCTGAAACCCTTCCAGCTCCACACGCGGGGCCAGTTAGACAGGCAGAACTGCAGGGTCTCAGTGTGTGGATGAGATAACGGTGTAGGGAGGAGGGGTTTAGATTAGGAACTGGGGAACCTTTGGAGAAGGGGGACCCTATAAAGAAAGAATGGGCTCCACCTACACCAAAATGGGACTGGATTGCTGGCATATAAATCTAAAATGGTCATATAGAGCAGTTATAAACTAAGGGCTGGGGGACAGCTGATATAATAGACAACACAGAAACTTGGTGGAATGAGGATAATGAATGAGATACACTAATACGACAGCACAAATCGGAAGGACTGGTGGGAAGGTGGCACTATTTGTGAAAGAAATCATAGAGTCAAATGAAATAAAAATCTTAAATGAACAAAACTGTGTCATAGAATCTCTATGCTTGAATAATAAGAATATAGCAGTGGGAATATACTACCACCCACCTGATCAGGATTGTGATAGTGACTGTGAAGTGCACAGGGAGAATAGAGAGGCTACATAAATTAAAAACTCAATAATTGAGAATACATATCACCTCAGGACAGGATGAAGAGAGAAGTTTCTTGACACCTTCAATGACTGTTTCTTGGAGCAGCGAGCCCTGGAACTCACAAGAGGAGAAGCAAATCTTAATTTAGTCTGAAGTGGACCAAGGGATCTGGTCCAGGAGGTGACTATAGCTGAACCACTTGGTAATAGCGACCACGACTTAATAAAATTTAACATCTCTGTGGTGGAGAGAGATGACACCAAAGCAGTCAACCATGGTAGCATTTAATTTCAGAAAGTAGAAGCGCACAAGAATGAGAAAGTTAAAAAAATATTAAAAACCTACAGAGCCAAAGGCAAAATCCCTGAAAGCTGCATGGAGACTTTTTAAAGATGCCGCAATAGAGGCTCAATTTAAATGCATATCCCAATTTAAAAAAATAGAGTAAGAGGACCAAAAAAAATGCTTCTCTGGCTAAACAGCAAAGTAAAAGAAACAGCTGAGGCAAAAAGGTTCAATAAGGACAAGTGTAAAATCCTGCACGTGGGATGAAAAAAACCCATGCACCGCTACAGGCTGGGAAACATTCAGCTAAGTAGCAGCAGTGTAGAAAAGGACCTGGTGGATGGGAAGCTAGATATGAGTCAGCAGTGTGCTCTTGCTGCCAAAAAGGCCAATGGCATACTGGGCTGTATCAAAAGAAGTATTACCAGCAGATCAAGGGATGTGATCATTCCCTTCTATTCTGCACTGGTAAGGCCACATCTAGAATACTGTGTTCAGTTTTGGGCTCCCCACTACAAAAAGGACAGGGACATGCTAGAGACAGTTCAGAGGAGGGCAACCAAAATGATTAAAGGGCTGGAGCACAAGCCCTATGAGGAAAGACTGAAAGCATTAGGCTTATTTAGTCTGCAGAAGAGAAGATTGAGGGGGGATTTGATAGCAACCTTCAACTACTTGAAGGGATGCTCTAAGGAAGATGGAGCTCAACTGTTCTCAGTAATAACAGAGGACAGAACAAGGAGCAATGGTCTCAAGTTGCGGTTAGGGAGGTCGAGGCTGGATATTAGAAAAAACTTTTTTACTAGGAGAGTGGTGAAGCCTTGGAATGAGCTGCCGAGGGAGGTGGTGGAGTCTCCATCTTTGGAGGTGTTTAAGGCCCGGCTGGACAAAACCATGACTGGGATGGTTTAGTGGGAGTGGTCCTGCCTCTGGCAGGGGGTTGGACTGGATGACCTATGAGGTCCCTTCCAACCCAGGATTCTATGACATCCTTTAGAACAGAGGTCTCAAACTCATGGCCCAAGGGCCACATGCAGCCCCTACAGTTATTTCTTGCAGCCTGCAATGACATTATCACTATCAATATTTGCAATATCATGCTATGAAAAGGTTCCAGCGGTGTGGCCCCTGGACTACCATACTAGTCCTCATGTGGCTCTCATGGTGATTTGAGTTTGCAACCCTTGCTTCACAAGGTAAAAGCTAAATCTTACTGAGGAAAATAGAAAGGAGCATAAAC
Source organism: Podocnemis expansa (assembly GCA_007922195.1). NCBI lineage: Eukaryota > Metazoa > Chordata > Testudines > Podocnemididae > Podocnemis > Podocnemis expansa. Next base: position 11,644,053 of record ML682069.1, on the reverse strand, counting down.
TCTGGCAAGCAAAGTGTAAAAATACAATTGGAACAGCCAAAAAAAGAATTTGAATATCAACTAGCTAAAGACTCAAAAAGTAACAGCAAAATATTTTTAAGTCTCATTGTTTTTTTAACATCAGAAGCAAGAAGCCTGTTAAACAAGCAGTGAAGCCACTGGATGATCGAGATGCTAGAGCACTCAAGAAGAGAAGGCCCATGAGGAAAACTAAATGCATTCATTGCGTCAATCTTCCTGGCTGATAATGTGATGAAGTACATTCCCAAAGCTGAGCCATTCTTTTTAGGTGACAAATCTGAGGATCTGTCCAAGGTTGAGATGCCATTAGAGGACATTTGAGAACAAACTGTTAAATTAAATAGTATTAAGTCACCAACACCAGATGGTATCCACATAAGAGTTCTGAAGGAACTCAGGTATGAAACTGCAGAACTACTAATGGTAGAATGTAATCTATCATTTAAATCAGCTTCTGTATCAGATGGTTGGAAGACAGCTAATGTGATGCCAATTTTTTAAAAAGGCTACAGAGGCAATCCCAGCAATTACAGGCTGATAAGCCTAACTTCAGAACAAGCAAATTGGTTGAAATTACACTAAAGAACAGAATTATCAGATACATAGATGAACACAGCTTGTTGGAGCAGTGTCAAGATGATCTTTGTAAGATCATGCCTCATCAATCCACTGGAATTCTTTGACAACAAGCATGTGAAGAAAGGTGATCCAGTGGATAGTGTCCTTAGATTTTTCAGGACGTGGCCTTTGATATTCAGAAAGCCTGTGACAAGGTCCTGCACCAAAAGTTCATAAGTAGTCATGAAATAAGAGGGAAGACCCTCTCCAGGATCAGCAACTAGTTTAAAGGTAGGAAACAAAGAGTAAGAATACATGTGCAATTTACAGAATGGAAAGAGATAAATAGTGGTGTCCCCCAAGGGTCAGTACTGTGACTAGTACTGTTCAAAATGTTCAGAAATGATCTTGAAAAAGGGGTAAAGAGTGAGGTGACAAAATTTACAGATGACACAAAACTACTTAACACAGGGAAGTCCAAAGCAAACTGCAAAGCGTTACAATGGGATCCCACAAAACTGAGTGATTGGGCAACAAAATGGCAGATGAAATTCAATCTTGATAAATGAAAAATAAAGCACATTGGAAAATATAATCCCAATTATACATATAAAATGATGATGTCTAAATTAGCTGTTATACTTAAGAAAGAGATTGTGAAGTCATTAGGATAGTTCCCTGAAAGCATCAATTCAATGTGCACTGGCAATCAAAAAAGCTAATGAAATGTTGGGAATCATTAGGAAAGAGATAGATGCTAAGATAGAAAATATCATATTGTCACTTTATAAAACCATTGTATGCCCACATCTTGAATACTGCATGCATATCTGGTCACCTCATCTCAAAAAAGACATATGGAAATTGGAAAAGGTACAGAAAATGGCCAATAAAATGATTAGGGATATGGAAAAGCTTCTATTGGAGTTGAGAGTAAATGGGGACTTTTTAGCTTGGTAAAGAGATGACTAAGGTGGGATATGATAGATCTATAAAAATCATGATTGGAGTGAAGAAGGTAAATAAGGATGTGTAATTTACTCCTTCTCATAACACATAAACAAGGAGTCACCAACTAATATTAATAGGCTGCAGGTTTAAAAATTAAGAAAAGGAAGTATTTCTTCACACAATGCAGTCAACCTGTGGAACACCTCTCCAGAAGACATTGTGAAGGCCAAGGTTATCACAAGATTCAAAAAAGAAACAGGTACATTCATGGAGAATAGGTCCACCAATGGCTATTAGCCAGGATAGGCAGGGATTGCTGTTTACCAGAGGCTGGAAATGGCTGATAGGATGGATCACTGGATGACTTCCTATTCTATTCATTCCCTTTGAAGCGCCTGGCAGTGGTCATTGTCAGAAGACAGGATACTGGGTTCATTGGTCTGACCCAGTATGTCCATCGTTATTTTCAAAGACTCTCCAACATTAGTGAGGTGAGGAAATACAAATATGGAAGAGGGGGAAAAAACCCCAACAAAATAGGTGTCAGCATAACATATAAAAGTTTCATCCCACCCTACAGGCAGTAAGAAGGAAAGATGTAGTACTAGAGAGCTGCCAGAATGATGACCACTGGTGATGAGGGGGAAGATGTTGATGAAGATGATGGTGAACATTTTAGATAGTTCTGTAAGGGACAGTGTAAGTATGTGGAAGTTTGGATGTACATTTGTAGTATCTTGACCTGCCTTAGTGAGTTGGGGTGTTTGTGGCTATGTGTGTAAACTATTTGTAACTATAGAAGAGTTCCTGTAGTGTGAGTGTTGCTGCTGTGCACATTAGTTTTGCTTCCAGTCTCATAATTATAGCTATATCTTGATTAATAGCTATATAACAAGGGTATTCCCCAAACAAACAAACCCTAAATGTGCTTGCACCAGTATTCCCATTGACCACATAAATGGCCCAGGGGTACATTCAGGTCCCCATCATCTTCTAGAAAGTCATTTCAGGCCCCCATCCTTCTTCTAGAAAGCCATTTATTGGTGTGTGTAGGGGGGTGCGTTTGCTTCCCATTCCAGAACTTTGCAAGGTCTTGTAGATCACAGTGGAACTCCATGCAGTTCCGACGTGTCTACACTTAAACCCAGTGGTCATAATTCATCACCTGTGCAGTTGTGATGATAGTAACAGTATGTGACAACTGTCCTAGAAGCCAAAAGCATAGAGAGGGAGTGAGCTATTTTACCACTCTGCCAGCTAACCTTATGACAAATTCACGGTCCATTTTGGTAACATTCATGGTCGTAGGATTTTAAAATCCATACATTTCACAGTTTCAGATGTATAAATCTGAAATTTCACAACAGAAACAGGGAAGGCCTGACCCAAAAGCAGGTCATGGGAGGGTCACAAAGTGATTGTAGGAGGGTCACATTATTGCCATGCTTATTTCTGCACTGCTGGGCATCCGGGTTTGAAGGCAGCACCTTTCCAGCAACTGTCCACAGATAAGGATGACTCTATCGTACCATGGCATCCTGATTTATGCACTGCTGCTGGTGGTGGCCCTACCTTCAGAACTGAGCTCCCAGGCAGCACTCACCAAGGTTCCAGGTGCTGGGAAAGGTTCCTGGAAAAAGGGTGTGGTTTGGCCTCGGGAGCAGTCCATGCTGGGAAGGAGAAAGTCATGTCCCTCCTCAGACAGCCAGGACTAGCCCCTGGAGCGTGGTAGATGGTAGGAGCCACTGGCCAGGGTGCCCCCAACCCTGCTTCTCCCCAGCTCTGGGCCCAGCACTCGGTGTTAAATGGGCCTTGACCAGGCTGTGAGGGGTAAGCTATGACCATGGCATCTCTCCAACCATGGGGCTCTGGCCCACCTGTGAGGCCAGCCCTGCCTCACCCCACCTTCTGCCAACAAAAAAGATGATAACCCCCCACACACCATGCCACCCACATTTCTGCCCTGCTGCTGACAGTGGTGCTACCTTGAGAGCTGGGTGCCCAGTCAGCAGCTGCCTCTCTCCAGCTGTTCAGTTCTGAAGGCAGTGCAGAAGTAAGAGGGGGCAATAATGTGAGCCCTCTACAATAGTCAGCAGGCCATCAAGCATTTTTCACAGCTGTAAGAAGGGCCCCTACTTAGGATATGATGGTAAAAATGCCTGAGCCCTATGGAGTTTCCAACATTGTTGCCACCTGCAGCTACACAGCTAGTAAATTATGACTATAAGTAAAAAGACAGCTTCAGCAAGCAAGCTTCCCCCTTCTCTAGCTGACTCCAGTTGAGGGAAAGCAGCTGTGCTTCTGCTTGAGCTATCTAACCAAGCATGTGGAGTCTGGTTTTGGGATACCTTATCCAGGAGGACCATATAAAGGGTAGTTAAGGAAGAAGAAGGGGAAAGAGTATAGTGGGCCAGGCCCTCAAGTATAGCTGGTGCTGGAGGGTGGGGTGCAGACAGTTCTAGGTTAGCTTACACTTAAACAGTTTATTTCTTTCTTTTACTCGTGCAACATACTTGCCAGCCAGAGAAAAAGTCTGATTTTGTAACTTGGAACATTTATACTTCTGAGTCAATTCAAGTTCAATTAGCTCAAATCCTAGGATGGCACATTTTGCTCCCCCCACCACCCCCAAAAAAGTTTCAGGACTTGCAGCTGTTCGGTGGTGCTGACCCTGGGCCTTCCACAGGGTCTGTGTGTATGTTTTAACTTTCATCAGTATCTTGTATTCACATTCAGTACAAGTGGAGGTCAGACTCTTCCCAGCAGACTAATTAGGCAAAATATTTAGAAATACTGTAATTCCAGTCATGCTTAACATTTTGGAAAAACAAAAATGCTGCATGTGTATACTGCTGCCCTAAGAATCTAATGACTAGTCCACATTCTGAAATTATGTGCCCATTTTTCAGCAATGGTGAATGCACTGTACAGAGGGCTCCCCACTCCCTCCTGACCTAGTGATAAAAATGCCCGAATCCTGCCTTCATTAGTATTTACACCTTTCCCGTCACTAGTGCAGCTACACAACAGATGGAAGATGGGTGCAGAATTTAATTGTGTGCACACACTGCAAAAGTTCTCAGCTTTGATTTAGAAGACCCTGTATGTATTTCTTCCATGAAGGGGACATCTTTCAAAGACCAATACTGTTTATGCTGTACCAACAAAAATAATGAGACAAGTTTATTCTCTGCCAACATTTAGTTTGTTTACACAGCTTTTCTAATTCTTTGGCTGGAGAGTTTTTCTGCACCCTCAAGCACAGAAATGTAATATTAATATCAGTAGCTGTCATGAGGCATTGTCTCTTGCCTTTTTTATTTTATTTATTTTATTATATTTATTTATTGGTCAATTTTTTAAAAAGTGAAAAACAGCCTTGTAAATCTTAAAGTTAAAATGAATTATTCCATTTTCATTAGGTTATAACAAAACCATTAAAAACTCCACTCAGGCTTTTTTGTCAGTATAAATACTCCATTCTTCTCTTCTGCCACTGTTTCATGATGAAAAAGTCACTACATCATGCAAGTCAAGTTTGAGCATAGAGTGATATAATTCCAAAAGGGTATTCAAGATAATGCCCAAGAGTTTATAGAGTGACAGTGCCAATTCCAGTACTTGTTTATTGAAACTCAAATTGGAACACAGATTTTGTTTTTGCCAAATGATGTAGTTGGAATGTCTAGTTATTTTCCCATGTGAATTACTGGAGTACAAAAAATAGGCCTGGAATACTTAAAATTAAAGACATTGTCCCTTTTCTATTCAGCTGTAACAAAACCAACACATACCCCAGCATTTCTTCTTCATTTAATACTTTTTACATTATCTGTGGTTATTTAACATGAATGCTCAGCAAAGTTCTTTGATACAGTTACATTACACAACAACATGCAGAGATGTGTCTTCCCCTCCCTCACTGTCCTCCACCCTCATTTTTTTGTGTTTGCCTAATACTGTAAACACCTCAAGCAAAAGCTTTGGACTTGCTATATGCACTATCAAGTAGGAAGGCATTTTATTTTTCTGAAATGAAAGAGCCAATTTATACCCTTTTATGGACCATTTTATAACTTGCTGAAGTGGAAACATTTTCTGCAATAAAGGCTCTCTTGTCTACAAGCCCTTTGTGTTGTAACTTGTAATACCACTTGTTGCACTTAGGGAGTGTCCTAGAAGCTCTGTTAAAGAAATCAATTTTTTTTTATTCCTTTCCCACAAGATTAGAGAAATATTTAAAAGGTTTTTTTTCCCCTTGTCACTTGATTCTTTATCAAGCTCATGAAAAACATGCAATACAATGGTAATACTCCACACCTGGGATGAGATCGTTTCACTTGAGCTGGATACATGAAAAATTTATAAAGTACAAAATAACAGGGGATCAAATACAAGAAAACATCCTTTATTTGTATCTGCAACTCCCTGTTACCCAAAACATGGTTATATTCCCTTATGAATCATTTGCTTAATTCCTAACCTCATTATCCAGTCCCCTTGCTTTGTCCCTAAAATGTGTAGGATAAACAATGTTTTACTACACTACAATTAGTGAAACTAACTCTACTTTCAGTTAAAACAAATGCATTCAGCTTCAATGCTAAGATAAAAAGCAGCCTGAATGAGTAAACTGGTCCTTCCAGATTGTATTTTTTGTTGGTGGTGGTGGTGGTTTGTTGTGGGGGGCTTTTTTTTTTTTTTGGTAGTTTTAAATAGGAAAAGGCAAAGGTGATTGTTAAAAGAGCCTCTCTCATCTCACTCATTGCTAAGTGAAAGACCCAACATCCAGCTGCTGTTTTCCTCCACTCCTTCCTTTCCTTCCTATAACTGAAGGAGTATTAATGCTTCACTTCACCTTGAATGTCACTTTGAAGTGTTATTTCTTATTATTTATGTTAAATCTTATTATTTTATGATAAACAATCTGTTCCACCTGTATTTAGCTCTGACACTCTGAATAAATTTTCTGGATCTGAAGAAGAGCTCTGTGTAAGCTTGAAAGCTTGTCTCTCACCAACAGAAGTTGGTCCAATAAAAGACATTGCCTCAGACGCCTTGTCTCTCTAACAGGAAACAAAAGGCAGGTCTACAGTTAAAATGCTGCATTATCACAGCATAGCCCTTTAGTGAAGACACTCCTACACTGATGGGGAAACTTCTCCTACCAACATAGTCAAGCCACCTACCTCCTCAAGACGCAGTAGGTATGTTTCTAGGATAAACTCATCCATTGACATAGGGCTGTGAAAATTAAGGATTAGCTTGGTACAACTATGTTGCTCTGGAGTGTGGATTTTTCACACCCCGAGCAAAGATGATGCATGGGGAAGTGGGCATGTGGAGTCATATTCCCGCCCCCCAAACCCTCTGCCAGATTTACTCCTTGCCTTGCACTGAGCCTGCTTAGTACCAACGCTGAAGCCAGATACCCTCACTCTACCCTCCCTCTCCCCCCTCCAGCCCATCAACCCATCTTCGAAGCATCTGACGAAGTGGGATTTTCTACCACGAAAGGTCATGCGATAAATAAACCTGTTAGTCTTTAAGTGTCACATGACTCCTTGGTTGTTTGTTTGTTTGTTTTGGTTTTTGGTTTTTTTTTTGCTGGACTAGACTAACATGGCTATTCCTTTGGAAGTAGGCATGAGTCATCTCTTTCCCGAGTGATGCAATTTTACGAATACAGGTCTGTAGAGTAGACCTGGACTAACTGACTATGCTAAGGATAAAACACATGCATCTGTACACGAAGTGCTGTCAAATGCACAAAGTAAACAAACTGGGGAACATAATAGACATTTCTTAGGTGTTACTTTAGACAATGGTATTATTTCTTTTTTCAGATGGAAAAGTAACTTTTCAATTGATGGTCTCCAAGAATATTTAACCATCAATGACAGTTAATGATCAACTGGAGGCGTTGATGGTCTCAGGTTGTCATTACTTTTAAGCTACAAATTATAAAAAATAAAGAGAAAATAATTACCATCTTATATGTTTAATCACAAGAAGCTGAGCTTCATGTTGGCATGGATAAGGCTTTTGGTTTACAGTCCTCGTCTTTTCTCATTAAAGATCCACAGTGTGCTCAATAGGAAAGCAGGATGCAAATCAACATTCCATTAGGTCCATAAAATGGCAACTTTCCAGACTACAGTGTGTTCCTATCACCAGGGCCATCCCTAGTGGGGAGCGGGGCCCACAGCAAATCAGTTTGTGCTGGACCCCCCTCATTTTAAACTTTGCAGGCAATGTTCCCTCTAAGCCAGTGGTTCCCAACCTGTGGTCCGGGGACCCCCAGAGGTCCACAGACACATTGCAGGGGGTCTGCGGAGCCTCTCCTGACCCAGGGCTGGAACCCAGCCACAGCCCTGATGCTCCCTGCCAGGGCTGCCTCTCCCCGTCTGTGGCTGTATCCTGGCAGGGGGATGGAGCCACAGCAGCTCCCCAGCAGGGGAAGGGCAGGTGACCACAGCTGCTAGGGCTCAGCTCCCTGGTGGTGCGGGCAATGGTGGTGGCAGTACTGCTCACCAGCTGTCCCACTGGTGCGGGTCAGAGTCTGCCCATGCAGGCCAGATTACATAATCAGCTGGGGGGGGCGGGGTCTGCAAAGATTTTTTTTGTTTTTGTTACAAAGGGGTCCCCAGCCTGAAAAAGGTTGGGAACCACTGCCCTAAGCTGATGATGCAGCTGAGCAAGTTCCCTGCTGGTTCTCCAGGCCCCAATAGGCTTCTTCCCTGCTGCCCACTGTCTCCCCATTAACTTGTGCACCCATAACTTGTTCAGCTGCATCATCAGCTTAGAGGGAACACTGGGCAGTGTCATAATTTTTCTTTAATAAAATCATAAATGTCTAGCCCTCAGGCTAAAAAGTTGCAGAGAGAAGCAGAAAAACATGACCTGACTTTATTCTAAAGGCTCAAAACACAGAAGTCGGAGAAAATAGCTCCCCCTCATTTATTATTTCTTTAAACATCTCTCTATTTTTAAGTGAGTTTTAATGATATATTTAAGCCAGACTTGTGACTATTTTTGATGTTTGGGGTAGGCAATACTGAATGTGTCATGGTGATATTTCATCAACCTCACAGCCAAGTGGACAGGAGCATCTGGAGATACTCTTCTTTGTCGTTCTGGTTTTCTGTTCAAGATAGGCACACAATTTTACAAGTTTAATAATTTTTCTTAGATCAAGTTTTTGTTAAACTGAAAATTCAGAGAGAGAGAGATGCTATTTTTGGATAATATCAAGAAATAAATCTAGGTCCTCCCTCACCTTAAAGCACTGGATTCCAATTGTCTAATGCATGTTATTTCCTTTATGCTGCCTGACTCTCTCCTTTCCCGTCTTATATTAAAATATGTATTCATACATTCCTCATTGCTTTGCAGGTGATCTAAGTAATGAAAGTCAGGTACTGTTTGAGAATGAGAGGGAGAAACAAGGGACCTTTGGCCTCCTCTCAGATACCCTGATGTAAAACAAACAAGAAGTCTTGTGGCACTTTTAAAGATTTTAAAAATGTATTTATTTGTTAGTTTGTAAAAGTGCCACAAGACTCCTTGTTTATTTTACATCAGGGATTCCTTGTTTGTTTCACTAAACTAGACCCACACGGCCACAGCTGCTTTCCTCTTTGCCATGCTTTGGAACTGGTGGTCTGACTGCAATCAATGACAATGGAGCATACTTACAGTGCAGAAGGAAGGACAAAAAAACTTCTTTAATGTGTTGATTGATGGCCATTAATCCTAAAAACCCAGTATTTCCATATGAGTGCTAGCCTGGGGTCTTCTCTCTCAGGTATAATAGATCATTATCTGCACAGAGAAGTTTGCTCAAAAAGACATCCCTGAAGACTGAAGACTCTTGCTAAGTGTAGAAGGAAAAAAGTTCCTTAATATCTCAAATACTTTCTAGAGATGCTGATATAAATTCAAAGAGAAGGTCCTGATTTGTAAAGGCTGGGGATGTGACATTCTCCTGACTTAGTCCCCGTTTGCTTGACTGAGGCTGGCTCCATAAGTTTTATCGCAACACTTGCCCTTTTTCTTCCCCTCAGGGAGCAGTTGTGGGAAGGTGGCTACTTAAGTCACGAGTTACTGTAAACAAACGCTGCCTGTATGAATTCCCTTCCCCCTTCCCTGACCAGCCAGAGCTGCTTCCTGGGCAGGCTAGCTCCTCAGCTTGAAGAAGGTCCCTGCTCCCTTACTCCCGCCGGTTGTGTGGGTCCCCCAAAAGTGCAAGGCCCCCCCAAAGCACGAGGACTAGGGCAGTTGCCCCTTTTAGCCCCCCTTAAGGACAGCTCTGCCTATCACTGGTGTATGCACTGGAGTAGATCCTGGCCCACACTTGCTACTCTGCTCTCCCAGTGTAAACCAGCTGGAAAGTGATGGATTTCACTTATGTCACACTGAATCCCCAATGGGTGCATCTCACCACCACCTCTCCTGTCAGCATCTGAGGTAGTGGGGTTGGCCACCAATGTTCCCTGTAAGCTGCGCTGGCACACTGCAGCACAGCCCGCTGCAGCCGCCAGCGCAGAGAAGGCTGCCAGCAGTGCACGCTGGCAGCCAGAGTCTCTCCATAAAGCTCCTCTGCGGCTGGGAGTTTTGAAAACTCCCGCCCAGAGAAGCTCTAATGGAGCATGCCCAGAAAATCTGAGCATGCTCCGTAGAGCTTCTCTGGCCCAGGAGTTACGGCTGGGCCATCCTGCTCCAGTCCAGCCCCAAGGTAAGTTTGGGGGGGCCGTTGGGAGTGGGGGGGGCCGTTGGGAGCGGGGGGACGATGCCGGGAGCCAGGGGGCTAGCAGGATCAGGGTGTGATACCAGGAGCAGGGGGGCGATGCTGGGAGCTGGGGGTAGCAGGAGCAGGGGGGCGATGCCGGGAGCGGGGGGGCTAGCAGGAGCTGGGGGTGATGCCGGGAGCGGAGGGGGGTGATGCTGGGAGCGGGGGGGGGCCAGGCAAAGCAAGGGAAGATGACCCCGGAAGGGGGGGGGGGGCTGCGCAGCGGGCCCCGTGGGGGCGGGGCGGAGCACAGCTGAGCAACAGGAGTTGCTCAGCTGCCCTCTCCCCTTAGAGGGAACATTGTACCACTACCTCTTCGCCTCCATGATCTCCAGCGGCCAGAAAGGCTCTTCAGCATCACAGGCAGCCAGCCACAACTTAGAACAGTTTGAAAGTTGCTGTAATTTACCTGAGAGATTGATCTGATCTCTAGACAGCTCCAGAAGCAGGGAATGGACACATAAGAGTAGCTGAAGACCATCTTCCTCCCACTGCCCATCCTGCAGTGCACAACTGGCTCACAGTATGTAGCTCATATCTTAAGCAAACAAAAACAAGTTACTAATGATATATCCATTATAAATCTTTTTAAAAAACAAAATACAAGTCAATAATTGTTTATTCATGTAGTTCAGCATTTTCAGTAAAATTCTGCCCTTTGACATGTATGTGTAATTCTCACTGAAGTAACAGCAACTGTCTGAGGGCACTGCAAATAATAAGTTCCAAAGGGGTAGCTGTGTTAGTCTAGTCCAGAAAAAACAAACAAGGAGTCTGGTAGCACCTTTAAAGACTAGCTAATTTATTTATCACATGAGCTTTCATGGAACAGAATCCCACTTTGTCAGATGCTTCTCTCCCACTAAAGCCCATGTGGTACAAAAATTTGTTAGTGTTTAAAAGTGCCACCAGACTCCTTGTTTGTTTTGCTGTTTTACTTTACAATATGTATATAAATAATACTTTACTATATACATATATATCAGTTTGAAGAGCTTATAATACTACAGAACAGGAGCCCAGAGGGCTGTACTAACAAGCCTAGAGTTTCCACTGGGCACAATTTGAGCATTGGACAGGACATAACACTTGACAAGCAGATCAGCACATAGGGAACAAAGGATGAAATCATCACAGGAAAAGACTGACATAATTAAGGTTGCAAAATAGTTTCCATTAGAATTCCATTTGCACATTCTTGCACGTCTCACAAATTCACCTTTCAGGCTAAAATTTTCCCACTAAGCTTCTATGTCAAAATGAATTTTATTGGACCTCTTCAGCCATTTTTGAATTTCATAACAGTGAAAAATCTATCTGAAGATGTGCGATACCTCACTTCCTTCCCTGTTTTGTCATCAGACCAGATCTTAGTGACCTTCAGAAGGACGGAACCACCATAATTCCCCTTCATGTTAGTGAGATGTGTGGGTGCTCAGCAACTCTGGAAAAAAAAATCAGGCTGCTTAAACCCAAGTTAGTATAGCAATTGGCAAAATGCTATACTGTATTGTTCAGGGGAGCCTCTTCTCCCTGTTTATGAGCTGAGCAAGTTTTTTCTACAGCACTCCAGAAAGTTCTAAAATGGAGGGAGTCTAACATGCTGCCTTATTACTGGTGGGCATGGTCTGTGGCTTGGGGGTATGACCAGCCCCAGCCAACTACCACATATTCCTTGATGAGCATCAAGAGCTAACTGTTCATCCAAAGTTAAGTGTGTTCCAGAGCACATTGACCCAGCCCATCCTTAGGAATCTAGTAAGATTTCTGCAGAACAGGATAGTCTTTTCCTTTTATAGTCCCTTTCCTTTTATTTATTTCCCTGACCTGGGACGGATTTGATTTTGTAAGAGGCTCGCTGAACCTTGCCCATATTTTTTTTTTAAAATCAAGAAAAAAATGTATAATTACACACAGCATACAGACTTGGATATCATCCAGACCCTGTTTTGACAAGTTTAGTGTTGGGTTCATGATCTGTCCAAGGTGATCACATTATTTTTTCCATGTTATCCTTTTTAATATGAACTCTGCCATCTATGTTTTTCTTATGTAAGCAACTATCACTAAAATAACAAAGGTAATAACATTGTTTCCCCAGACTGTTCAACCACTCATTTAACATCTTTAGCTCACATAGTGGTTTCCCTGCTCCCTTCTTCCTCTGATACAAACCTTTTGGTTTCTTGTTTTGTTTTTTTGTTTGTTTGTTTTTCTTTTTCTTTTTCCTCTTCTTTCTTTCTTCACACCAATTTCCATATGCTGTTCTGCTTTGGAAAACTCTGAAGCCTACGTTGAAAAAGTCCTCTGTGGAAGAATAGAGGACTGTGCTATTCTTAATGCCAACAAATAGCTTGAGAATGATGAGGCAGTTGGCATGCTGAAATCTATTTATTAAGCTAGGCAGGATTGTTTCACTGGTCACTTTCTCCTCTCCCGCTCCTATTATCTGTCATCTCTACTTGTTTTCTCATCATATCTGTAAGTTGGGAGTTCCCTGGAGTCTGTCTTATTATATGTACATGCAGTGCCTACCACAATGGAGACTGCTAGTGGTACTGTAATATAAGTAATAAAAAACATGAGCTTATGAGATGAGATGTTTGGAGTGTTGGTTTTCTACCTATTATACAAAGAGTATTCTCCCATTATTGATGGAATTTCACCATTTCCTGTTTTCATGTTCAGTGTGATTCTGTGTATTATCATCATTCTGTCACCTCAATTTAAAACAAAATGCTTTTAAAAGAGTTTATGAGAACACCAATAAAATCTGTTAGCTACTGACATTGCTCAAAACTAAAACTACTATCTAATCACAAATATCAGAATATCAGCTGGCAGAAGACTGAGCAAAATTGAAGAGAGTGTAATGAATTTGAACAATCTGATGGTGACCTTTATTGCTGCTCAGTGGAAAAAGAAAAGATACTCCTGAGGATATGCACAGAGGAAACAAACGCATAAGCTCTAAAGAGAGGGAATAGATTCCATGGGTGCTCTCACAAATTAAATTGAAATCTGTGATGCTATTGCAGCTAAAATGCTATGGAGAGGGGAAAACCTGTGGTCCAGCAGCTACACCACTGATTTATTTTTAAACATTCAATGAGTTAATCTCACCTTCACAGATCTTTCACGATGGAATTAGGACAATCCTTCCTCCTTCACACACACAAGTAAAGAAGGATCAGGCCCACTTCACATGATGCCAAACTGGGATTCATAACCACATAGGCCAGGATCACCTGTGACTGAAGCCTCTCTGACTACTAATTTATGCAGCCTCACCTATCTGAGGCTACCTTCTCCTTCCCCCGCTTCTCTGTTTAATTTGTTTTAAGCCCTAGTCTGTGATCTTTCGAGACACAAACTGTCTTCATGTTACTGAATCTTCTGCATTGTAAATGAATTCTTTGTCACCTTTAGATTGTTAATTTGAATACAAAACCACTGGCCAAGACAGTGTTCTGCAAGCTATATAAATTCCTCCAAACACTGATATAGCTGAGCCAGCCAACACAGCTAGGAATCTCTGCAAGGTCAGCTCAACCCATTCAGCAAATGCAAGCAAGAGTGAGGCCAAGTTAGTGCTGGCTGCTGCACAGGGGCATAAAGGTGGGAATAGCTGAGTAGGTGTCGCTGGTGCCAGGGAGAGGAACACACAGAAGCTTTCGCTTTCACTTTCTTTGTCATCATGTGCATACATCCAAGCTGCTCAGGATTAGCGTCTGCATTAGCAACTCTTCTAAGCTTTAGTCTACATTTGGGGGAAATTTGGCAGCAGCCGACCGCTGGTTACGCAAGGAACGTAAAATTCCTTGCGTAACTGGCAGCGACTTTCTAAGCCGCATTTACGCATTAGGGGAAAGCCATCTGCCACCGTTTGTGGTTGGCTTTCCCCTGTGCCCCCTGATACCCAGGACTTCTGGGGTCAGCTTCTGGGAGCTGCACAGCAAGTTCATACTTGCCACAATCTGCTCCCGGAAGGGCAAACTGACAGCAGCAAATTTGCCACCCACAGTACACACATACCCTAAGAGGAAAGAGGGCCCAGCCTCCCACTATACCTCTGCCCTATATAGCAGATTCGTTCTCTCCTAAAGGGTTGTGCAGTAGCTCCCCTCCCCTATAGCCCTGGACCCTGGAAATATTATGGTTCTCTCTCTGTCTCCCCCCCCACACACACACACCCCTGGGATGGAGAAGTTCTGCATCACTCTCCACACCAAGCTGTGCTTTAACAGGAAACAAAGTACTACCACAAATAAAAATCAAGAAGCTGAACTTGCCATCCAGACACCAAGGAACTGTTCCCTTCTGAGCTGTCCAGATTCTTCTCTTGTACAGCCTTTAAAACCAGAATAACACCACTCAGATCAAATCCCATTAGCATGGATTTACACCAGTGTAACCAGGGGCATTGCTGGATAAGAAAAAGATCCGGGGCACAGGCCCAAACCCCACCCTCAAATCCCACATGTCTGAAACATGCTGTGCTGGATGCATTTATATACCTGAAACAATTTAATAATAATAGAGTTAATTTAAATAGCATAAACAATCTGCTGCATATGACTACCTGCTGGGCACTTCCTGGTGGTGGTACTGGAGAATTAGTCTCAACTGGTCCCTGCCACGTGCTCAGTGCTCCAACTGTTCCATGCTGAACTCTGGTCCTGAGTCCACTTTTAGGACATTAGCCCTATGGCTAAGTCCTCTAAGTCCACCCTTTCCAGAGTGAGGTTCCATCCAAGGGTTGCAGACACGAATTAAAGTCAACTAAAATTAAAGATGAGTCAATTAGGCAATAATTAAAGTCAACTTGAAGGTTGCAGGCACTAATTGAAGTCAATGACTAGTGAGCTTCCCCACATTTGGCTGTCTAGGGGAGGGGCAAAGGCCCATCCTCTTCTCTGGGCCCCAGTTTCCCTCAATTGTGGCACTGTCTACCACCTCCCACCAGTCTGTGTCTCAGTCTGCTTCCCCCACAGCTTCCAGTCACACACAGACCCTTAATACTGTGGAATCTAGCTGCTGTTCCTGACTCAAAAAGCCACTGGCCACACTGGCAATAAACTACACCTTTCTGTACAGGAATGAATTCGTTAGTTTTCTGACACTGGTCAGAAACACACCTGAAACTGGCACTTCTTCTCTACTGGCACTTTTAAAGACCCATGACCCCCTCCCCTCATTTTCTAATTTCTTTGGAAGTGGGAATTTAACCACAAGAAGCTCTGAAATAAATACATTTGTTACTCTTTAAAGGTGCCACAAGACTCCTTACTTGTTTTGTTGAGCTACACCACACTAATGGCTAGCTCTCAAGAGCTTGTTAACAAGAGAAAGGCTAACTTTGTGTTTTACTGTCTGGTGTTCTTAAGCTGTGTATAAGAGAGCAAAAGAGAAGAGCAGAAGAATTAAATAGTACTTCCAGTCTGAAGAGTGGCAGTAAATAAATGATACTCAGTAATCAAACCAGTCTGATCTTACTGTTTGTACCCCTAGTTGCCCCACAAAGCCAAATCCAGTTGCACAGGATGTTGGATTCTTTTCTTTTGAGCACCATTGATAGAAATATGCAAAGGAACTGTTTAATTGTTTAAAGCCCTCCTATTTCCCTCCCCACACCTAAGCCAGCTCCTGATACCCCTCTCCCCCACCTTTGTCTATGGGATTTGTTGTGGCACGTTGCCTCAGGGGTCTTGTGAGATCATTGGTCACCAGCCACTTGCAGACTTGATTGTATATTGTTGTTTTCTGTCTGGGGTGGCTCCTTCTGTTTGCTTTCATTGGAGATGTCTGCATTGTTCGGCTATTTATATGGTAATTGTGTTCCACCAAGACAAGCTGGCAACTGAGACTGGCCCCTTCACAAACACACCTTGTTCACACATTTAAAAGAAAATATACAGCATAAGCCTAAACCAGATTTCATCAAGTATACAAAATGCAGTGCAATGTTTAAGCAGGAGTTCCAAACTACAACTATGGAGTCTTGTTGGACATTGGTTATGTCTATTATATGTTATTACAAAATTATTTAACTAATGACACTAAAAGACACACACACACACAACATTAGCTAACATACACTTTAAAGGTAAATGTAATTCTTTGTCTGGCCCCCTACTTTATGTCTGTGCCCCACACAATTACTGAGAAATCAATCCAGGAAGAAGAGAGCCTTCACCCTCACACAGTGGTTAAAGAATAATTTGGTGGGCCCTGGAACCCTCTGTAAAGGAAATTGCAAGATGGAGTCATTTTGATTTGGAAGCTCTGTGTGAGAGGCTCTGTGTTTGCTAATACAACATTAATTACAGAATGTATATCAAGTCATAGATAGTCAGAGAAGCTAGTGGCTTAGATTGATAAGAAGGTAGACTGTTTCTATAGATAATAAGGGTGATACACAAATTTAGATTATAAGACAGTCCCTCCTCTCTGGACCCTGCTGGGAAGCTATCAACCTAGTCTGGCAAACAGGTTGATGGGGGCCAGGTAGCCAAGGGGTCACAGGAGTCTGGCCACTCTCATTGGTTAAGGACAGTAACTGTTACCCAAATAAGCTGTAAACAACAACAGAGGCAGGCTAAATATATGCTGCCTATTAAGTATAATCTAATTGTCTACCCTGCATATTAAGAGTAGTAACACCATGTAGGGATTTTAGGCATGATGTAACTTGTTGTATTATGCATGAGGTTGTTGCATTATGTATACCGTATTTTGCATGTTAGAAGGTATGTATGACCTGTAACCCCTATACTGGGGGTTCTTGCTCTGAGAGGCTAGCTTCTTTTTGCTTCTCTCAGATGCAGTTCCTTTTATTATTCAGCTGAATAATAAACTCTGAACCACACCTTATTCTCTGCTGAGTCTCAGCTGGGAATGGGCCTTCACCTTTGGGGAGGATTCGTGGTTTCTCTTTCCAGGTTGAGAACCCGGACCAGTTTTCCCCCACACCTCCAAATAGGAGGGCTTCTTCCTGTATTGCCCAGACCCCCATCCAAGAAGCTATTTGCAACCACTTCTCAGCTCCCCCCCCCCAAGCTCCCTACCCCATCCATAACCCCCACCCCATGCAAGTGTGGGGGAAAACTGGTCCGGGTCCTCAACATGGAAAGAGAAACCATGAATCCTCCCCAAAGATGAAGGGTCCTTCCCAGCTGAGACTCGAATAAGCAGAGAACAAAGCGTGGTTCAGAGTTTATTATTCAGCTGAATAATACAAGGAACTGCACCACAGGAAGCAAAGAGAAGCCAGCCTCTCAGAGCAAGAACCCCCAGTATAGGGGATACAGGTCATACATACCTTCTAACATGCAAAATACAATATACTTAATGCAACAAGCTTATGCATAATACAAGTTACATCATGCCTAAAATCCCTACATGGTGTTACTACTCTTAATATGCAGGTTACACAATTAGATTATACTTAATAGGCAGCATATACTTAACCTGCCTCTGTTGTTGTTTACAGCTTATTTGGGTAACAGTTACTGTCCTTGACCAATAAGAGTGGCCAGACTCCTGCGACCCCTTGGCTACCTGGCCCCTCATCAACATGTTTACCAGACTAGGTTGATGGCTTCCCATCAGGGTCCAGACAGGAGGGATTGTTTTATAATCTAAATTTGTGGATTATCTTTTTTATCTATCTAAGTCACTAGCTCCCCTGACTTGATATACATTCTGTAATTAATGTTGTCTTAGCAAACAGAGACTCTCACAAAGAACTTCCAAACAGAAATTACTCCATCTTGCAATTTCCTTTACACAAACCTGTGCCGTATGCTCCCCCCCCCCCCCCCAATATCACCCAAGTCTAAGCTAGGCCCTTCCTTTTAGAAAAAATCATCATATTTTTCTAGTTGTATCTTAAATTTTTGGCTAAACTGCAGTTGTATCTATGATCTACTTACCCACTGAAAGTTACAGAGTATCACCCCGTGCCACCAGAAGCTGAATTTCAACAACACATGACTATTCAAGTTAGATGACTATATAACTCAAGGCTGATTTTGGCTGGTTGGTGCTGTACGAAAAAGAAAGGATAGGTATTGTCATATCTGGGGAGAAGTTACTAAATGAAAGTTATCTGAACAAATTTGGTACAAAGCACTGTCACTGTTTTGAAGAACAACTGTGCTGTAATGCTTCTCTGGGAAGAGACTAAGGATTTAATGACAAAAATGGATTAGTCAGGAAAAAATTAGACAATTGCTCCTGGATTTAGCCCCAGTCTGCCAGTCCTGCCAGCTTCTAAAACCAATCTGTGTAAATGTCTGGATGGGGGCAGGACAGGTTAATGATGGAAGTTTAACCCTTGTGATTTGGGCTACTGGTACATACGCAAAAACATATCCTGTACTTCTAATAATATGTTTTATTTTTATAAAATACAAAGTTGTTATACTTGCTTAGGTGTGTGTGACAAAGAGATATGACAAAGAAATGGTAAGTCCCTCCTAAGAGCAATCTAACTTAGACTTAGGACAAAATAAACCTGGAGTTAAGGGCTAGGAAGAACATATAGAATTTCTTTGGTTATCTTTATTATTGTATAGCACAACTAACTAAACATCTGTATTGCTATATTTCCTAACATCTTGGCTATAACATACTTATAGCTATACCTTAGGTTTCAGTAAAGGTGTGAACAAGTTTGTAACCCCAAATCAATCCCTGCCACACCAGGCCCAGGCCCAGGCCCTGCCCTGACCCCCCTCAATTGCTGCCACACTGCCAGCCCCCCTCAGTTAGCCCAGGCCCTGCCCCAGCCCCCCAATTGCCACCAGCCCCCCCTCAGCCCCTGCTCCCCTGCCGCTGGTCCAGGCCCTGCTGCCCAGCACACCGGCCCTGGGGCTTACCTGGTGTCCTGGGTGCCAGCTGCTGCCATGAGGAAACAAACTAAGTTCTCCCAGCCATGTGGGAGCTCAGCTCCACCCCCGCCTCCTCTCAATGAGCTGTGGGCTGGGCTGGAGCTTCCCTCCTCCCTCCCAGGCAATACATGCTTCCTCAGCATGTACTGCCATGCCTGCCGGTGCCCAGGAAAATTTATGGGGTGCATTGGGGTGCTGGCGCTGGGCAAAATACATCGGGGCACAAGCCCCGAGATTCAGGGCACGTGCCCGGGCGTGCCCAGCGCTAGCGACGCCACTGAATGTAACTGATGGCAGATTTTGGCACCAGGTTTTTAATTTTTCTTGCTAAAGATGGAACTCCTTAAGTTTCACATCCTCATGACAACACTGAAGCAAGCAAAGATATTCTGTGTAGAAACAAACATTTAGTAGAAGAAAGTAAAAGCCCTAATTCAAACAAATCTCCAATCCATTTAGCAAAAGAAAAGAGCTTCAGCCTACCATTTTCAAGATTCTCAAGCACTCCAAAGCATCAAAGATGCTTTATTGTTGCCTTTTTCCCCCCCTCAAAATTTATCCTCTAATGAAGACTTTGGGGTTTTTTTCAGTATAGGTGTGGATACAGCACCAGAATGCCCAGTGCCATCAGCTAGCAGAGCCAGCATTTGGTATCTTTACTGAGATGCTTCTTAGTCTCATATTCAGGGTCCTTTGAAAAACTCTATGGGCACATCAACATTGCCCAGCATTTTCGAAAAAGCTTTTTAGGATAATTATTTTGAAATAATTATCTCTAAAAAACCTTATTTCAAAAATGCTATTTCGGGAGAACGGTCCGTGGACTGTTCGTTATCCCAAAATACCGCAGCTTCCTCCCCTCCCCCCAAAAAAGAAAGTTTACACCAGACTTTCTTTTTCAAAAAAAAAGCAAGGCAATGGAAGAGATAGGGAGGATATTTCAGGAAAAAAGCCTTTTCTGTGTCCAGGGATAGCTTTTTTCAAAAAAGCTACCCTAAAAAACATTTTTTATTTTGAAAAAGCTGGTGAGTTTAGCTTTTTTGAAAAAGCACTCTGGTATCTCGAAATACCAGAGCTCTTTTTTGGGATCGCTAAACCTCATTATTGTTTTTATAAAAAGCTCTTTTCGGGATAGCTTTTTCAAAAAAAGCCATCCCTGGACACGGAAAAGACTTTTTTTCAAAATATCTTCTGTATCTCTTCCATTTCCCTGCCTTTTTTTTTTTTTTTTTTTTTTTTTTGAAAAAGAAAGTCTGGTATAGACTTTTTCAGGAAAAAAGAAAAGCCACAGTATTTTTGGATAATGAACGGTCCCCAGACCATTCTCCCGAAATAGCATTTTTGAAAAAAGTTATTTTGAAATAATTATTTTAAATATATTTTGAAATAATTTTTTTTTAATTACTTTTTTCAAAAAATGCTCCCTAAAGCAGACATAGCCTATAAGTGATTATGTTCAAGCCCATGCCCTTTGTGATGGGATGTATAAACGTCCCACAAGATCTGAAGGGATTAAGAAGCAATTCTGGGCCCTGGTGACCCCATTCAGCTGCACCTGCAGAGCACGCTCACACTGGAGTTAGAATTTAAAAAGGAGCCAGACAGTTCAAAAGAAGATAGCAAGGCAGAGAGAAGGTCCTGCTCTGAGAGCTATGAAAAAGGATGCTGCAGAAAATTCTCTGGTAAAGGAAGAGGCCGACCTGTGGAGTCTGGAAGTGCTAAAGATGCAGCTGGTCATCATTGTCTCTTATGATGTCACAACAGACTCCAAGACATTGACAAGAGAGTGGATGGTAAGAAGTGGTCCAGGGAGGCAGATTTAAAGCACTCCTGGATGCTGAATATTTGGTAATCTTTACAAGTCCCTGGGCTGGAGTCTGGTGGAGTTGAGGGGCCTGAGCTTGCTTACCCTCTGATCAAGAAGGGCACAAAAACCCTTATCTTGTAGACCAGTGGTCCTCAACCTTTTGCTGGTTGCAACAGGCTTGGCTGCATATTGCAACCCCACATGACACACCAGTACATCCCCCCACCTCCAGGCCATATCCAGCCATCTCCCTGGTTCTCTGTGACACAGTAATGTGGCCCAACACAGTGGTTGAGAATCACTGTTCTAGACTTCCCCTGAAGGAAAGAAAGGAAAAGGATTAATACCTTTTGTATCCCTTGGTTCAGACAGTTGTGTGGGGCTCAATAGCGAAACCCATTATCTCCTTAAGAACCCCAGAGGCAGACAAGACTGAGTGGTAACCTGACCAGAGGGTTGAGTCAGTCCCCAATAAAAGACAGACTAACAGCAGGTGTGAAAGTGACTCAGGGTAAAGATGTGGTGGCCAGGGCTAACCCCCTAACCACTATGCAAGGCCACTTGCAAATGCAGCCCATCACATCTTGGACCACTGTTCCCTGGATTTTTTTTCTATGGGTCTTGTAATCATCCAGCCATGGGGTCTTGGGGCTAAGAATGATTACACACCATTTTCCTCCAATAGGACATTATTTTCAAGGTTGCAGAGACCTTTGAATACAGGTTGCCCTAGATTTAGTTCAAAAGAACCCCCTGAAAATATGCCACAGCTTCTATCTCACTGACAAAAAAGAATGTATTTTCATGCTTTCATCTCCCCTAAAGAATCAGAGAAGATTCCTCCTCATGAGGAGAATAGCTTGCATGGGCAAACACACCTTATGTGTAATTTTATTTTAAATGGGTTTCACCTTGGTGACCTTTAAACTAACTTCTCTAACAAGATTCAAATTTAAGTAAATAAGCTGTAAATAGGCCCATTCCAAAAAGGAAGGTTACTTTAATTTCTTGTTTGCAAGAAGAATAAGAGGATTTGTCTGTTTTAGGGTTAGCACAGGAAAAAATGGGAATGATCAAATTGATTTTTACCATGATGATGAATGAATTTTGCATAGCTAGCTTTGCTGTTCTAGAATTTTTTCTCGTTAGTTAATTGTATATGGGTTTTATATTGAATTTCTGTAGAATGTCATGTTATGACATTTGACCCATAGAAGATCATATCAGCTTCCTCATAAGTGGTCTTACGTTTCTGGAATTTTGATATTTTGACAGGTCACCAACCAACAGTCTTTTTGCTATGGGAACTACCAAAATATTTCAAATTGCTGACTGACATAAGACTTTTCCAAGTGAATATTAGCTAACAATAACCTACTTAGAGAGATATTACAAGGAGAAGCAAGACAATCTGGAAGCCAGTGATACTCAATAGGCAATTGGTAGGGCAAATGTGATCCACCAAGGTTCCCTGCATGACCTGTCAGCTCACCTTAAAAAAAGTTTATAATTAAATTTGCTGCTGAGGGCTGAACTTAAAGAAAGAGCACCAAAATACAAATTTGCCCAAAATGCCATTTCTTCTAAGGCTGGCCCTGTATGCCACCCATTTTTCATTAGCGGTGGAAATAGAGCAGAAAAAAATGGATGCGAGTGGAATTAAATGTGGTAAATTTGTTAGCAAAAATAGAGCTTTTAATCCAAACTGGACAGTGGATTTTCCTTTTATTATGCCACCTCATTTAAAGGCAAAGCCTTTGTGTTTAATATGCCAAATCACTGTATCTATCTGTAAGGTTAACAGTGTGATGCACCTGTTTGCATGAAAGCACAGTAACTTTAACACAGCCTATCCTCCTGGCAATGTTGTAGGACGTGACAAAACTGAAAATGTGAAGTCTTCATGTCATACTTCAAATGTCATTTTCATAACATCAACAGCTGTTTCTCTTCAGATAATGTGGGTACTAGCTCAAAAGAGCCTCAGATGTGAAGCTTGTGAAGAGGTGCATGTTGGAAATGCTACAGGAGCTTTTTGCTGGAGATAAAGACAAAAATGACATTGTGAATCATGTGAAGCAAGTTCCCCATCTCTAATTCCACAGCAGTGCAAAGATTGTAGGTAAATAATGAGGCTAGTTTGTCAGCACTGCTTTCCAATTTAAAAAATGTCAAATCCATGTCTCTTGCAATGGACCAATCAAATAATATAAATGACACTGCCCAACTATCACTGTTTGTTAGATTTTACAATGATGAAACTATCAAGGAAGAATTTTTGTGCTTAATAGCATTAGGAAACTACACCACAGGAGAGGTCAATTTTGAAAAGATAAAAGGCTTTTTTGAAAAATATGGTTTAGATCTGCAGAAAGTAAACTTCTTACTTACAGACAGAGATTCCTCCCTGACAGGAAAAGAGAAGGGTATTGCTTCTCATTTAGCAATAATACATCCATGGTTAAATACACTTCACCGCATCATTCACCTGACTGTCCTCTGTAGTAAGTTCTTTGGGTACCTAAAAAATACCTAGTAGGTACTCTAATGAGATTAGTGAACTACATACACAACTTCGAGTCTGAAATACTGTCTTTTTTAAAGTTTTTACAAGACTTTCCAGCTGAATAATGATCTGTGGCACCATACTGACATTTGCTGTTTAAGTAGAAGGAATGTATTAGAGAAGTTTTGTGCACTTCAAACAGCAATGAAAGACTTTATTTCAAACCACAAAACCAACAGAGCTTGCAAGTTCCTGGAATTTATGAATGATATCATCACTATGTCATAGGTAGCTTTTCAGTGCAATATTATTGGTCACTTGAATTCCTTCAACTTGCAGCTCCAAGGCCTCATAAACAGCACTTGGGATCTGTTTATGAAACGTCTGGCCTTTCAGAGAAATCTTGAAATCTTTCAGACAGACTTAAAAGGAAAAATGTTGCACTTACATACACTGGCTGTGTGTACACTGGAGGCTTAAGTCAACGTAAGCTACTCCATGGCCACATTTGGAGTTTACTAAGTTGACTTAAGCACTTGCTTAAGTTGACATAACTCCTGCCCTTAAAGTTAACTTTATTAAGTCAACTTAACACAATGTGCCCATTAAAGTCAACTTTATTAAGTCAACTTAGTGTGTTAGGGCCATTTAAGTCGCCTTAAGCAAGGGGACCCATTTAAGTTGACTTTATTAAGTTCACTTTAAATGGGTCCCCGGGTTTAAGTCAGCTTAAGCAAACGGGGCCTCACTAAGTCAACTTTATTAAGCTGACTAAGTTGACCTTATTAAGCTGACTTGCCTGAGC
This sequence comes from Podocnemis expansa, assembly GCA_007922195.1. Lineage (NCBI taxonomy): Eukaryota > Metazoa > Chordata > Testudines > Podocnemididae > Podocnemis > Podocnemis expansa. Next base: position 11,619,720 of record ML682069.1, on the reverse strand, counting down.
CCCCTAGTGTAAAGATAGCTACTATGTGTTGTTTCTACAGCTGAAACCTCAATGAATATGATGCAATAATTCTTAAACTATTTAATCAATTTTCAAATGCAATCTGAGAATTCTAAAGTGCCAGAGTATTTACTTTTTACATGTTTGTGATCCATTAGTTATCTCTGTGGATGGACATTGCCCTTCTGAAGCAAAGAACCCCTTTGATTCAGTTGATGAAGGTGCCTTTCTATTAGAAATTGTAAGGCTCCAGAGCTCAGATGCCTTGAAGGCAAAATTCAGAAAAGTGGGACTCTGACTTCTACACTCAATCTGCTGATCAGTTTCAAAACAGCCAAGATCTAGACATCAGTCTTTTAATGATGTTCATATCAACATACCTCTGTGAATCTGGGTTTTCTACCAAAGCATTACAGAAAAATCACTAGTCAACTAACAGGAGAGTATATTCACTGGTGCACACACCTTGCCCTGACCTCTGACAGACCGATCTTCACAAAGCTTGCCAAAGATCATCAGTGTCACACCTTCCATTAGAGATTGCCACATACACAGGTAATAATGTTGATTTATAAGCTTTATTAAAATGATAGAAACATTAATATTTATATTCCAATCAAGTTATTTATTTATTGGCAGCTGAAGTTTTGGGAGGGGGTTAGCCCCCCATTTACCATATATACTCATGTATAAGCCAAGATTTTTGAGCCTGAATGTCACCTTTAAAAAGGGCACTCCGCTTATATGTGGGTCAGAGATCAGAGAGCAGCCCCAGCCTAGGAGTTTTAATTCTCCTGCCTTGAGCATGCTCGGGGGGGGGGAGCCCCAGTGTCAGAGCAACTATATTGTGTGCTCAGCCCAAGCAGAGCTTACAGGAGGGGGCTTGCTCTCCTTACTTTGCCTAGCCACCAAAGTGGACAGGTAACAGGGCTCTGGGGAGGGAAGTGTTGGCCCATGGGAGCCAGCAGCAGGGTCCAGGGGTTAGGGAAGGGGTCGGGGTGGCAGGGAGAAGTGGTGGCAGTTCCCAGGGGTTGAGGACGATGCAGGGGGAAGCAGCAGCATGGTCAGGGTTGGTGCAGGGGGAAGCAGTAGCATGGCTAGGGACGTGGCAGCATGGCCTGGGCATTAGGGAGGATGTCAGGGATTTAAGGGAAAGTGGTGGTTCAGGGTGGGGGGGTTAGAGGCCCGAGGCCACAGAGGGACCTTGACTTATGTGCAGGTCATGCATTTTTGCTGGTTTGGAGGCTTGGGGGGGGGGGGCCCCTCGCTTATACGTGGATCAGCTTATACGCAAGTATATATGGTAGTCAGCCTTCTGCACAAATGGCCTGCCTCTGGTCATAAAAATCTCAAATTGCCCACAGGTAGATCCAATTGAATATTATTTCTGTTAACCATAAAAATCATATGTAAGGCCTAGAAGCCTTGCATTTACAGTCAATAGGCCCTCTAAGGCTAGAATGACATTCTAGACTTATGAAAATACAGGCCACTTCAACTTATGAGCAGCCAACCTCTGAAGGTGAATCCCAAGCAAAAAGGTGCTGTGTCAACAGAGCACCACCATCTAGATTGCCTGCAGTTTCCGTTCCTACTGTATGACACTTGAGACATGAAAAGTTTGCAAATCTCTTATCTTAAGTCTCTGATTTTTCATTTTTCTATTTTTTAATCTTTTGATTTTTATTAGCTGGGGGAGGTTCTAGCCTTTTAATTTTCTTTATTTTTAAGGTGTGAAAGTGAAAGTGTGACCATGCACATGAGTATCCATGCAGCGCATACAATTGTGCCAGAAAAAAAAATAGTTTCCCAGATTTAAGCATTCCTTAGCACGAGGACAGGCATTAAAATGTGCTATGCATTTCAGAGTCTTGATATACTTGATATTTACCAGACCCTACAGGTGACAAAGAATTGTTGAACTTCTGCTGATCAAGAATGTTCTGTTGAAGTTTATATTCTAATATCTCCAACAGGAGATGGAGGAAATGGTTGCCTACCACTTAAGAACTGAAGCCCAAGAAGAAAGATTTATAATTGATTCTGAAGTTGTGGTTCAGACATTAAGACCTTGTCCTCACTGGAAATGAAAAGTGTGCTCTTAACTAGAATTCAAACACAGAAAGCAAAATCCTACAGAAGACAAGGCAGTTTGTAGTTTTCACATGTATTAGCATATCAAGATAAACTTACACTGATTCTTTAACAGATAGCAAAAGACTGTTTGAGGGCATGTCTACACTGTAGTTCAAACTGAAGCCAACCTGTGTTTAACTGCTATAGTTCATGTCCACACTACCTTCCTTCTGTCAATGGTGCACATCCTCACCAGGAGCATTTCCACTGACTTAAGGGGGGGCAGTGTGGAAGCCTGAGGGCCTGGCCTCTTAGTTCTGCATGCAGCACCTTGCTGGCATCCCAGCTGCCTCCTGGGAGCATAGCAGCCTTCCAGCAAGGAGCTGGGAACGCAGGAGACACCCAGACTCGAACTGGAGCCCTTACCACTCCATGGCCTCGGGTGACAGCCCAAGCCATCAGTCAGGTTTTCCTGTCAATTTAATGGCTCCAGCATGGACAAATAAGAATGATAGCCGAGGTAAGTAAGCCGCAGTTTCCACACAGACACCATGTCAGTGCAGTTAGGGTGACACTAACCCTATGTCTCTCACAGTGACAGAGTTATTGTGTCAGTGTAGTAAGGCACTTATGTCAGGGGCAGCAAGGCTGTAGTTTAGATGCTGACATAATTAGGTCAACATAAAGAGCCTTATGTCAACCTCATTCCGTAGAGTAGACCAGACCTGAGTTAGAAACAGCTTTTTAATGGAATCTAGGTGCCTGATTTATATGTCCACTGTTCTCCAAGGAGGCATACTTACACTTCCTAACTGGCCTCTAAAACCCAATGTATAATGCAAAGAAGTACCCAAAACACTATAAAAAATGACCCACATTTTCAAACACAGGTAGCTAACTTGTACATGCAAACTATGGCCCAGGACTTCAGATGGCATAAACTGACAAAGCTGCACTGAAGTCTGGGGATCTACTGTACCGTGATGACAACAGACACATAAGCAATGTCCATGTCAGATACTGATAATATAGTTCTGTGTATCCATCAATTCATGGAGAGAGACTTGGGTCCTAAATGATCCGTGGCTTACTGCCATTATTTCAATTGGATAATTGTATCCTAAACACCTGAATTTTGTCTTGATTCTGAAGAGAAGTACTTGACCACTGATCAGAGGCTGAGACAAAGGCCTTTGAGGACAAATGCAATCCAGGATTAAGACTGCTCAAGGGTAGCTACATAGACTACCTACCTTTCTTGAGTCTGCCAATCTAGGACTTCACAATACAATGCTATCTTATAGTAGCAGATAAATGTCAAAGGAAAAAGGGGGAAATAATGTGTCCGTTTCAAACTGGACCATTTGTGTCATCATTTCTGTGTTGCTAATGGCAAGTTCAAAAGAATGCTTTCACTTCAAATGCAGTTTGCACGTGACAAAAAACAGACTCTAACCCAGGGGTCTCAAACATGTGGCCCATGGGCCGCATGCGGCCCCTAAAGCTATTTCCTGCAGCCCACAATGACACAATTGTTACCAATATTTGCAATATCATTGTATGGAAGGGTTTCAGTGGTGCAGCCCTCAGGCTACCATCCTAATCCTCGTGAGGCCCTCTACTAGTCCTCATGCGGCCCTCGTGGTGATTTGAGTTTGAGACCCCTGCTCTAACCTAAGCCCTCAGGAAACTACTCTGAATGAAAAATCTCTATGAAGGCACTAACTAAGGAGAGCCCTTTCAGACTTTTTTCCACCATAATTTAGGGCTTGTCTATGTTAGAAGGCTGTCCTGCTTTAAGTAGACCTCTAATGTTACCCCTCATATGGATTCAGTTGTAACAGTAGATCAAGACTTACTGAGGATAATGCTGATATATCAACAAGTCTATGAACAGTCCAATTCTTAAACACAAAGGTTATTATAGAAATGTACTTTCAACCTTCCGTGGGACCTGGCTGACACCCAACATAACAATATTACACTTTTTGTACAGGAACCCTACAGTACCCTTCCCCCCTCCAGATGCTAGAATATCTGAGAGAGTTAAAGGATTAAACCAGTTGCCTACAACCGCATAACTTTCCCCCACTCCCAGCACATCATCTCAGCCATTCTTAGTCACTGACAAACTCTCTTAGGTCACAGAGTCAGTGTTCCACAGCTGCTGTTTCTGAAAAGAATGAGTATCTTTTATAAGAAGATACTGCCCTCCCTCCCAATTCTCCCCACATTCCCATACTCAGCCTCCCTTCTCTATACCAGAGGTTCCCAAACTTTTTGGCAGCATGCCCCCTTTTCATTTTCCAAAAACTCTCACACCCCCACCTCTCAATTGTCCAATACCCTTTTAACAACAAATGAAGGTCATTACTGGAAAAATTACCAAAATTTCACAACCTCGCACTCCTCCCATGGACTTTCGTCCCACCCCCAGTTTGGTAACCTATGCTCTATACCACATTTGCGACCACATTCTTCACAAGTCACACCTATACACGCATGCTTCTCAGGCCAACTCCCTCGCATTTCCCAACAACCAGAAGCCACACCTCATCCCATGCTCTCTTGGGTCTTATCAATGATATTCGTCCTACCTCCACCAAGTATGGCCTATGGCATGCCATTCTCTCCCTCCATGTTCCTCATGCAACACCAGACTCCCCTAGCATTATTAAACACAGCATGAGTGTAATTTGGGGAAGCAGTGTTAGCACCCTAAATTCTAGTTAAAGTGCCCTTCCTGTGAAATGCTCCTATTGTTTGGGGAAATGCTTAACAAAAGTTTAGCAACAATCTAGAGATCTAATGAAACAGCATTGAAATGCTTAAAAATATTAAAGCATTTTCCAGAAATTGCTTAGGAGTTGAATGCAATTGATTAAATAAACATGACCATTTAGTTGAGAAAAATGCTAAGTACAACTTGAGAAATGTCATTTACTTTGTCTGGGTGACGTTACAAAAATAGTTTTGAAGCTATACATCCTAGCAAATTCCTCCTTGCTGTCTGAAGTAAGAAAACGATTTCCTCTTTCTCTCTTTCCCCTCCCCAGGCTTTCCATGCTTTCTACTTATACCTCTGCTGTAATGAGCTCCTAATCAACATTTTCCATGCCTCTTTAGACCCCTTTCTTACAAATACAAGCCTAAAGTTATGCATATAAACAAGCCCCATTGTCTTCAATGGAACTACTCAGATTCACAAAAGTGACTTACGTTTAAGTGTTTGTAGAAATGGGGCCTTCACATGGGGTTTATTGTATTTAAACTATATAATACATATGTATTTACTCTCTCAAAAATAACAAAAGGTACTTCTCAGCAAGTCTGACAAAAGAAAACAATTTTAGAATTTCTAAGCAAAGTCACGCTAGAACAGGATGGGCCAAAAAAAATGGACAGTCAGGTAAACTTTCTTCCAAAAAAAAGCACTTTAAAATTTTGTGCCTGATATTTACCAACCTTCCCAGAAAAGTTTGAAACTTGAACAAAATTAAAGAAGTAAAATTTCAGGCCAATCCATTTCTTTACTGAGATTTGAGGAAGGTGTTGAAAGGTGCAATGTATGGCACAATGGAGAAGCTAGCATTAACTGTAGTAGTTATTGCAACTTCATAACAACGCTGAAAACATTTGTTTTTCCTCACCCGACTTAAGCAACTTCCTTTCTAGTTCAACTGAGATTAAATATTTTCCAGTTCCAAATCACTTTTACCATCACCAAGGCATGGGCAAGGCCTCATCATCATTTAGGGATCACAAGATCCTCCAGCCATATTTTCTTGCTACCACTCTTGCTAGCCACAGTAATATATTCATCTTGTAGTCCAATGAGCAGAGCATAAAGGCTTGTTTGAATCCAGTACTGTAGCACTATCATCCAGAACATATCCACATAGACTAAGCACACTGCATTGATAATATCTCTGAACAGTAATCAACTAAGGGAGCAGGAATCCCAAGAAGGATATTCCAACCAGATCTATTGTGAAAAGTTCCATCAGGTGGGATTTCACATCACTCTCCTTTTTTGTAAAGGCAGTATGTAAAAGACTTTAATTTAAATAGTTATGACAAAGGTCTAGCCTCTCAAGACACTGACATTTATTCTTCTCCAGGCTCTAAAACCACATCCCTCTGACAATCTCAGGACCAGTCCTGTGCCTAAACCTTTACTCATTCAAGTAATTCTGATGTGAAGGGTCAGATCTTTCCTTTGTTTGACCTGAATGCATGCTATTGTAACTCCATTGACTTTGGTGAAATCATTCTGCGCTTACACTCCCTGAAAGCAGAAATTGTCCGATTGCATTCAGCTGGCTCTGCTTTCAGGTAAAAGCTACTCACAGGAGCAGGAGTTTACAGGATCAGGAACACACTGACCCCCCTCTCCTCTGCTCCTCTTCTGGCCTTAGAATGATTACTTGTGTGTGGTCTTTCCTCTGGCAGCTTGTACATGAACTGCTTTCCATTCAAAATATCAAATGAAAAGTAGGGACAATCTAGAGTCCAAATCTCTAGATACTCACCCAGTCTAGGTCCAAAAAAAGAACACTAAGAACATCAGGATTTTGCCACCATGCCATACAGCATTCTTCAAAAAGTTCATGCAGATCTTTCGAATGGGATCCAGTCTTTGCAGAGCTCAGGTGTGACACATTATACATTCCAAACTACGCTAAACAAACCCTCTTCCTGACATCATATCATAGAGGCCATTAGTGGTTTTGACTGAGTGTTGGGGTAAGAGATTATAACACTGTTGCGCAGATCAAAATTATCACTGTCTAAGATGTCTCTCTTCCTAGTTGGTTCCTGGCTAAAAGCCTCTTTCATCCTCATTCCTATGTTCAGCACAGGAATAGAGCAATGGGGAACAAAGGTGGTTTCAGCCATTTTTCTGTCTCTCAGATTCTGGCCCCACAATCTGCTTTTAAATTATGCTGGCTTGTAAAGGTCCCTAGGGAGTGTCATGTCTGCAGAGAATAGCTGGTTGCAGCAGGTTCTGGCTATACTCCAGTCTCACTCCCCTTGGCAGAATTCCTGTGGCTGGGGCTGTGAGTGTGGGAGATGGCATACAGCTGCTCTAGCAGCTCTGGAACCCCTCTCTCTGATGAGTATTCACTTAAGGTCATTTGCCCCATTACATCATCAGAATAGTACAAAGGGGCCAGATCCCACCACAACCTGACCTCTCCTGTTTGGAAAGCAGAAATGGGGAAAAATCTTCATTTTGCAGGGAAAGCAACACTCTAAATCTTCTTCTGATGAAGAAGAAAGTGGGCATTGTTCTTTGAGGCATGTCAGATGCCTCAAAAAGAAAAAAAAAATCTTTCCTCAATTGTGCTAATTGAGAGGACACAGCCTATGAAATGTTTTCCACAGCTGACAGAGAAAGTGAGCCACAAGGACAAAGGGATGGGATAAGAACACAGTGTGGTTTAATGCTCTCTATATTTAATCCACTTGGTTGTTCAACCATCATCTATTTATATAGCTAAGATTAGGCTAGGGCCCCTGTTTGCTGGCAAAGAAATGGAAGCATGAAAAATTCAGTAGGGCTCAGATTCTCGTTTTCCCATCCCCTCTTTTCTCCCCACCTCTTGCGCCACACTTTGCTCAGTAATAACAATAGCTACAGGAATGTGCAACATCTCTTAAAAAAATCTCTGCATTCATTTGGTCTTTTTCTAAGAAGGATTTCTTGAACAGTAGTAAAACAGATCAGAAACCACTAAGCAGAGGTTAGGGCACTAGTCTGGAACTTGGGAGACCTACCTTCAGTTATTCACTCTACCACAGACTGTTTGCGTAACCTTGAGCAAGTCATTTATTGACTCCGTGCCCCCAGTTCTCCAGCTGAGAAATGGAAATGATAACAACACTTCCTGATGAGGAGAAATGCATTAAAGATTCTCACGTGCTACAATGCAACAATAATGAGGGTCACATAATTAAGTATAATTATAATCTGACAATGCATTCTTTAACTACTAGATTAACATTCTGAACAAGCAGCAGTAACTTTTTCTTGAGCATCACATTTCCTGTGCAATCTTGAATGGCCTGGAGGAATAGGAATAGGATTTTGCAGGTGCAAATGTGGGGACTTCAAAGCCTGTGAATACAGATGCCTTCCAGACACATCCTAATTTCTGGAAAATTTCAGTGACAATCACAGCTCTTTTGGTTAGTTGCAGTTTTCAAAGCATGTTTCTTGTCATTGTTGGTCTAGGGCCTGATAAAAATCCAGTGAAATCACTGGTAAGACTCCTTGTTTACATCAATGGACTTTGGGTCAGATGCCAGTGTCTTCAAAATGTAAAGAGATAGCTGAGCTAAACAATTTATCAGTGAGATTTTCCTTCATTATCACACCTCATTCTTGGTCTACTGAGAACATTGGTGCTGGAAGCTTGAAGGCCTTAGGTCCTGTAATTTTCCTTGCAATTTCAAGCAGAGCTCCCTGAAAAATTTACAAGTTGGCAGACAGAAATATAATCACATTTTAAAGATGTGGGTGGCTGCTTGGGAGTAAAAAATCATGAATGTGAGTCACATGACAGATATGTGATGTGACTCACAGACAGATGTCATGTGAATCAATCAGTTTTTCCTAACACTGAATTAAAAACTTTATGAGGCCGTGTCTATGCTAGCACTTATGGTGGCAAAACTTTGTCAGTCAGGGATGTGAAAAATATACCCAAGTGATGTAAATTTTGCCAGCATAAGCACTTCTGCAGTGGCATTATGTTGATGTGAGAGTGCTCTCCCGCCGACACAATAAAACCATCTACATGAGCAGTGGGAAAATGCTCTCTCACTGACATAGCACTATCAGACAAGCTATTCTGGCCAAACTTGTGTCATTCAGTGGATGGTTTTTCTCAACACTGAGCAATGAAAGTGCTAGTACAGACAAGGCCTTAGAATAAAGTAATAGTATAATCCCAAAAGCTACTGTCAGCTTCCCTGCCTTGCCCTAGAACTTCTGCTTAGAAATCTTCTCCAGCCCTCTCCTGCCTAGATTCATCCTGAAAATTGAAACAAACAGGACATGTGTGTAATAGGGTCCACACACCACTAGTGGCATCTTCTTCTGGCCACCCTGGGGATTAGATCTGGCCAGACATAACGCCTTCTTCTGGCAGTGTCCAAGTCCAAGAAAAGCAGACTCCTTTTCATGACCAGGCCCCCTAGTCGGGCCACTCTGTGATTCCCCCTTGCAGGGGGATAACAAAGTCTTTCTGTTACTAACCATCCCAGGCAGTCCACTGGATCTTACACAGCCTGAAACACTTGGAGGAAAATAGAGTGATCAGGAACAGTCAGCATGGATTCACCAAGAGTAAATCATGACTAACCAACTGTGACGGGGCAGCCCCGCTCCGCACTCAATCGGGCCTATATGCCCAGAAGGGCAGGGTAGCCCCGCCCCTCAGGCCCTGCTGGGCATGCTCGAACAGCTGCCCAGGTATAAAAGCCTGCAGTTCCCCTCAGTTGGTGGAAGCCCAGTGAAGGGAGTAGATGTATGTTGAAGGCTTCTACCCAGACTCTGACTCAACTCCTACCTTAAGGAAGCTGCCTCATAGGACACTAGAAACGCCGACTGTGGAAAGCACTGTTGACCAGAGCATCCCCAGCCGTGAGGATACCGAGACCCAGGTAGGAAGTAGCCCAGGGCAGGGTACGACGGGGTGAACCTTGGTGTGGTCAGGGGTCTCAGTCGGCGTGTTGCGGCATGGATCCCCACCGACTGGGCCGGTACTCCTGTTAACCCTAGGGCCCTGGGCTGGGGTTTAGTGGAGTGGGAGGGCCTGAACCCCCCTACCTGGGCCTACACCCCTCAGGGTGCCCAGCCAGGGCTCGGACTCATTGACTCCGGCCAGTGGGCCACACTGCCCTGATGTGGAGGGCTTGGACTCATTGACTCTGGCCAGTGGGCCGCACTGCCCTGATGTGGAGGGCTTGGACTCATTGACTCTGGCCAGTG
>ML682069.1:11590470-11609635 GCA_007922195.1 Podocnemis expansa | reverse complement strand
GCACTGCCCTGATGTGGAGGGCTTGGACTCATTGACTCTGGCCAGTGAGCCGCAATGCCCTGACGTGGAGGGCTTGGACTCATTGACTCTGGCCAGGAAGCCGCACCACCCTACACCCAAAGGCCCCTGTGAGCATTGTCTATAATCATTAGGCCACCCTGCCTTGAACCGGGAGGCTGGGATTGTTGCCCAAACTGGGAGCTCCCCCACATTGGAGCATGCAGAGCTAGCGCACTCCGCGACACGTGGTGGAGAACGTGGGCAGACGATCGGACCCTGAAGCAGGGGTCATAGAAAAGGGGTTATTCCCTGCCCGTGACGTTTGTTGTGTTTGGGTCGTTTTTTTTTTTTCTCTGTCTCCCTCTCGATGGGGCAATGGACACGGAGAAGGTCCTGAAATGGCTGTTGGAAAGCCAACAACAACAACAGCAGCAACAGCAGCAGCAGCATGCGCAGCTGCTCCAACAGATGGCCACCCAACAACAAACGCAAGCATCCCGGCATCAAGATCAGTTGCAGCAGTTTATGAGGGAGTTAGCCGCCCAATAACAGGCTCACCAGGAGAGGCCGGTCCAGCAAATGGGAGTGACGTTGAAAACGCCCGCCCCCAGAGACCCAGGGGCCAGGGCTTCGGTGACAGGGGTAGGCCAAGCCGACCTGCCCTTGCGACTGACGAAGATGGGCCCGGGGGATGATCCAGAGGCCTTCTTAGTAACCTTTGAGCGGGTGGCCGCTGCAGCACAGTGGGCCCCCGAATACTGGGCTACCTTGTTAGCGCCATATCTGATGGGACCGGCGCAGTTAGCCTATCGAAACCTGGACCCCCGGGATGCCCTGGTATACGACAAAGTCAAGGAGGCGATCCTGGACCAGACGGGGGTGGATACCGAGGCCTACCACCAGCATTTGCGGGGCACCAGATACCCGGCCGACACCCGCCATGGCTCAAAGGATTAAAGAAGATTGCTGGCATTGGTTGGAGCCGGAGAGACGGTCAGGACCGGAGGTGGCGGAACTGGTGGCCCTGGAACAATTCATACAAGAGCTCCCCTGCGGGTCGAAGGAGTGGGTACAGCAGAATTGCCCTAAGACCCTGGCAGAGGCGGTCTCATTGGCGGAGGACTATATGGCCACCGAGACGCCGGGACCTCGCCTACGGAGACCACCCGATACACAAAAAAGGGAAAGTAAAAGAGGACTGGGCTCACCCCGAGTCAAAACAGGGGAACCATCCTGACCCCCTTTGGTTCCCCTCGGCCTGAGTCCTCCAAAACCTGTAGGTGGATCCCGGAGGCCCCAAGGGGAAGGGGTGGGAAGCCGCCGGATGGAGGTGATTTCCGCCCCCCCCCGCCGGAGGGGACCAACGAGGTGCTGAGGGGAATCACTGTTGGGAGTGCGGAGAAGAAGGCCACTACTGACGAGAATGCCCCTCCATGGAGTGCGAATATGCACAGGTGGGCGCGGTAGGTCATCGGGCCAGAAAACAAACCGCCCCAAAACTGGTGATACCCATGAGCATTGAGCATACACAAGGCCTTGCCCTTATAGACTCGGGGTGCAGCCAGACGCTCATCCGGGAGGGACTGATACCGGGCCTAGATGTGTCTGGGCCAACCATCCAACTTCAGTGCATCCACGGGGATACCTGCCCCTATCCAACTGCCCAAGTGTGGCTGGGGGTTGGACAACAGACGGCGCAACTCCAGGTGGGCGTAGTCCTGGGGTTAGCGTACCCGGTGGTGTTGGGCCGGGGCTGGCCCGGGTTCGATGAAGTTCTGAGGAGAGAGGGCCTAAAACCCTCAGGCATGCCCCCAATGAACCGACGCGACGTAGATTTGCTGGGACACCAGGGGCCCACAGAGCCGGATTCAGAGGCGCCAGGACCCGCGGACGAGTCCCAGAGCCTTAGTAAGCCTCCCAGGGCGACCCTGAAGCAAACACAGGGTGAGCTAGAACAAGATGGGGACTTCCTCCGAGATCAGCGAGGAGACCCCACGTTGAAACACGCCTGGGAGCAGGCCACCAATCCGGACTTGGAACCATCCAGTGACCAGCCCCGGCCTAAGGGGCCCCACTTTGAGATCCGGGGGGATCGGTTATACTGGGTGATGCATGAACCTCAGACCCAGGAAGTTATCTATCAACTTCTGGTACCCCGGCGTCTGGCGAGACCTCCTACACTTAGCCCACGATATCCCCTGGGCTGGGCACTTGGGGTGGGAAAAGACCCTCCAAAGGGTGGGTCAGCAGTTTTATTGGCCGGGACTCCATAGGGAGGTGAGGGACTTCTGTGCATCCTGCCCAGAATGTCAAAGGACTGGGCCCGCGGGGGTACCATGGGCACCCCTTGTCCCAATGCCGGTCGTGGGGATCCCCTTTGAACGCATGGGTATGGACCTGGTGGGTCCGCTGGAGCAAAGCCAGATGAAAAACCATTATATTTTAGTTATGGTAGATTATGCTACTAGGTACCCGGAGGCCGTGCCCCTCCGAACAGCGACTGCAGCAAATATCGCTAATGAATTGTCGAAAGTCTTTTCTAGGGTGGGGATCCCGAAAGAAATACTAACTGACCAAGGTATGAACGTCTCCTCAAGGCTGATCGGCGAGCTGTGTCGCCTGATGGGGATCAGATCCCTTAGAACCACTGTGTACCATCCCCAAACGGGCGGCCTGGTAGAAAGGTTCAATGGCACCTTAAAGGCCATGCTGTGCAAGTTCGTGCAAGAAGACCCCCGGCATTGGGACACGGTACTACCAGCCTTCCTCTTCGCCATAAAGGAAGTCCCACAGGCCTCCACAGGGTTCTCCCCTTTCGAATTGTTATATGGGTGGAGGCCTAGAGGTATATTGGACCTCCTGAAAGAAGACTGGGAGACCCAAGAGACCCGGGGCCAGGGCACAGTACAATATATAATCAAATTACGAGAGTGACTGTGTAACCTGGGAGCCTTCGCCCAGGAAAGTTTAAAGCGGGCCCAAGGAGTACAGATGCGACAGTACGACCAGGGTACGAAGACCCGGGTGTTTCAACCCGGAGACAGGGTACTACTACTACTCCCCTCTAGCGAGTCTAAACTACTGGCCAAGTGGCAGGGCCCATTTGAAGTGACCCAGCGGATTGGCCCGGTGGATTACGAGGTCCGAATGCCAGGAAGTCAGAAAGAAGCCCGGATTTATCATGTCAACTTATTAAAGAAGTGGCAGGAAAGGGAGGCCCTGTGGGTAGCCCTGCCTACACCAGAGCCAGACCTCGGGCCCTCGACCGATGAGACCCGGGACGTCGTACCACCAACAGTGGGGGAGAAACTGACTCCTGAACAGAAAAGCAAGCTACGGGAACTTCTAGATCAGTTCCCAGATGTCTTGTCCACCCGTCCAGGGAGGACCCCGCTGACTAGCCATCATATTGCCACCCTGCCAGGACAGAAGGTGAGGGACAACCCCCGACCGCTGCCGTGAAAGATGTGGTCAACAGTGAGGCAGGAGTTGGAAAATATGTTGGAGATGGGAGTTGTAGAAGAATCCAAGAGCGAGTGGCAGAGCCCCATCGTCCTGGGCCCCAAACCAGATGGCAGCACACACTTTTGCATAGACTTCAGGAAAGTTAATACGATTTCTAACTTCGATGCTTACCCAATGCCCCAGGTAGACGAACTGCTGGAACGGCTGGGCGCGGCACAGTACCTATCAACATTGGATCTGCGAAGGGGTATTGGCAGATCCCTCTCACGCCGGCATCGCGCCCAAAAACTGCCTTCTCTACCCTTTTCGATCTCTATCAGTTTGTCACGATGCCCTTCGGGTTGCATGGAGCGGCCGCCACCTTCCAGAGGTTGATGAATAGGATGCTGCAACCTCACGGGACCTATGCCGCCGCATACATAGATGACATCGTGATATATAGTAACAACTGGGACGACCACCTACAACATCTTAACCACGTCTTGACGGCCCTCCGAGAAGCCCATCTGACGGTCAACCCTGCTAAGTGCCACTTGGGACAGAGAGAGGTAACCTACCTCGGGTACGTCGTTGGCGGAGGTACACTGCAGTCATTAATTGATAAGGTTCAAGCCCTGGCACAGACGCCACGACCAAGGACTAAAAGACAGGTACGACAGTTCTTGGGTCTGGCGAGCTACTACCGCTGCTTTGTACCAGAATTTCCAACTCTCGCAGCCCCTCTGTCGGACTTTACCAAGAATGTGGCCCCCAAGAAAGTCCAATGAACAGAACAGACAGGAAAGGCATTCCAGTCATTAAAGCACAGCCTGATGCAAGAGCCAGTGCTCGTACCAGGGGCGTTCCTTGATAGCAAAATGACCCTGGGCACAGGCCCACAGGCTCCACCTGTGCTAGACCCTGCCCCTGTCATGGGCCCACCCCCAATAGGCCACACCCACAACAGACAACCTCTTCCCCCCCCCCCCATTACCCAACAGGCCCTACCCCTATCCTGGGCCCCACTTGAAACTGGAGTTCACATGAAATATTTTGAAGTGGGGAAGTTCCACATGAAATAGAAATTTTGGAAACATGGAGATGTGATGTTTGTAAAAGGAAATATAGTCCCTGGGGCCATGCCAGCTGATGACTAAAATTGAAGCTGTCAGTTTCTAGCCAGCAGCTGTCTAGGCACCAATGCAGTCTGACCATGTCAATTTCCATGGATTATCCTGGTCTAGAGTGTTTAGCCTCTGTACCACTCTCCCACCACAGAGGCCCCATGCCATGCTGTGATACAACTACTCCTTCATACCCCTCTGCTCATTTTAGTTTTAATGCAATCATTCTCCTCCAGTGTTCCCTACAAATGAATCAAGGTGCTGGCAATATCCTCTTAAAAGCTCACTGACCATGTGAGGAGGACATATAAAAATTCTCCTCCTCTGACAAGGCATATCTTTCCCTATCTCCTATAGGTTTCTGTTGCTAAACATCAGGAGTCATGGAGATCAGAAAATAGGATTGGGAGGGAGGGTGGTGCATGAGACCATCCCTGGGACTTCCAGTCAACTTCTTTAGGGTCTCCAGGTACTGGAGAAGTGGATGGCATCTAGGAGCCCAGATGAGAGATCACATGCTGCTGACCCATGCTGAAGACACCTACCACTGCAGTTCTCAAGCTTTTGAAATAGAGCCCACGCCTCTCCTGAACTTTGCTGTAATGCTTGCCCTCCACTTTGAGTGGCAGCATGAGATTGTGGAGCAGGGGAGTGGAAGGATGGTAGACAGCAGCTGCAATTTGCCATGCTGGGCTGCTTATACCCCAGGGCAGGAAATTTAAAAAGGCTCTGACCCTCTCCTAGCTTCTAGGTGTATGCAACCCAGGTAGGGGAAGTTCGGGAGCTCATGAGGCAAGTAGGCAGGCTGGCTGGGGCTGCCAGTGCAGTGCTGTGAGCAGGGTCACACCAAACTGGCTGACCCAGCCAGACAGCCAGGCTGCCTGCCTTCTGCCTCCCCAGCAAATAGCCAAAGAGAGGACAACAAAGTGAACTGAGAAGAAAGCAGAGAAGCCTCCTGCAGTATTTCTCCCACCCTGCCCTTAGCTCCTGCCAGACTCCCAATCCCCCTTCTGGGGAAACAAAGCAGAGAGGATTTAGCAGCAAAAACTAAGTAAGCCCACTCTTACAGGAAAGAGCGAGTCCAAACCAAAAATACAGCATTACTGGGATCACACTATCCAATGCAAGACAGACAACATTACAGGAATTCACAATGAAGTACAACAACTGTAAAACGAGAGGCACATTCAAAGAGTAACAAGTTTATTTATTCCTAGAGCTTTTGGGGGTGAAATCCCACTTTGTCAGACACTTGAAAATGGTTTCCAAATAGGATTTCGCTCGTGTGATAAATAAATGCGTTACTCTTTAAAAGTACCACAGGACTCTTTTCTATTTTTACTGGATTAGACTAACATGGCTACCCCCCCTGGAACTTTTCAGTAAAAGGATGGTTAACTTTGTGGCATGCTGCCTGATGTGTACTTATGTTGTGCATTCATAGGAGGGCAAAACTAAAGAGCAGAATAAATATTGACATTAAGTAGTGACATTATTGGTAGGTCAAGCCTCACTCATGATCTCCCAACAGAACTCTCAAATCTCAGGAATTTTTTCCCCAGGCCCAGTCTGCTAATATTTGCTCAGGCTTCTGTAGCCACAATCAGTGGTGGCTTTTGGGGTAGGCAAAGCAGGTGGCTGCCTAGGGCCCCAATCAATAAGGGGCCCTGTCTTCAATCTGGTAGACAGAAATGAAAACAGAGAAAAATATAGAAATTTTTCCCATATAGCAGAGCTAGTAGGACTGGAAGCCTAAGCTCTTTACACTCTTGGCTCATCAAGGCAAGCTATCATTAGGATCTGTGCTTCATCTGAAATGCAGATTTCACCATTCTCTGCCCATCACCTTCACATTGACATGCTAAAAAAGCAGGAGCAAGCAATAGACAGCCCAAGGACAGGAACTTTTACAATGGCCTCAGCTTTTTAATTCCTCAGTATGGCCATTTACTTTGCCATTTTTTTATTTTGTGAAATACTGCCCTTTTCTTTTCTACCTGTACTTCTGCATTTTCCTTTGACTTTGTGGCAATTTTTACTTTGACTTTTTTTAGCTCAGGTTACCAGGTAGGTCCATATAGGCTGCTACATCTAAATACAGTGCTTTCCTTTGGCAATCATTACATCTGTGTGTGCAGTCTGTGCAGTATGTCTTTCTTTTGATAAGTAATTTTTTAGCTTCCTTTGTACTTTATTTAGTATTTTGAGGGGGCCAGAGTCTTTTAAACTTGAGTACTTCAGAGAATTTCATTGAAATTTGGTGTTTTTTCATTTATAGCTACACACTAGAAACCTCCTTTTCACTTTTTATTTATTATAATTATTTGTATTAAATATCTCTAGTGCACATAAACCCAAGCCCATATGAAAAATTTGTAAGATTTGACTGTCAAAATTTTAAATGTGGTATTTTAGTTATTTTTGAGCCATCATTAATGCTATCGCTTCTTATTTATCAATTAATGTTCACACTTTTAAAAAAAATTAAAATGTTCACTTCAACTGTGAAGTTCAGCATTAGCTGCTTTATGTTAAGTGAATGATGATCAACTTACAAGCTTCATGATGGGAAGATGTTTAAAAATACTATAGCCAAGAATAATTTACGAGTTCCAGAGGGATAATCATATTAGTTTGGTTCAGCAAAACAAACAACAAATCCTGGGGGGGGGGGGTATGGGGCAGTTAAGGGTGCAGCGGGGACTGGAACCACAGGGAAGGTAGCAGTTGGAGCCAATAGTGGGCCCCACAATAGGTCTTGGACTAGGGCTCCCAATTGCGTAAGGCCGCCTCTGGCTACAATGTAGGGGTGGCTCCTTTAATCAGAGATGTCTGTATCATTCAGCTAGTTAGATGGTAATTGTGGTTAATCAATCAAGACAGGCTGGCAATTGAGACTGGCCTATTCTCACATTTAAATGAACATACACAGCATATGCCTAAACCAGGTTTCACCAAGTATGCAAAATGGAGTACAGTCTTTAAGCAGGAATTCCAAACTGGCAATATGGCATCTTGTCTCAGGGTTACAGAATTATTTCACTTATGACACTAAAGAACATATATCCAACATTAATTAACATGTACTTTAAAGGTAAACACAATTAATTATAACAAAGAGTTAGTAGTTTTTTTTTTTTTACTGGACTACACTAACATGGCTATGCCTTTTGAAATTAACAATTATCTCTGACCCTCCATACTATCTGTCCCTGCCCCACACCTCCAGTCACTTTCTGCTTAATGTAGAACAATCTCTCACACAAGAGAACAATTTCAAGCACAGGATAAAAACTAGGCACAGCATATCATAGAATCATAGGGTTGGAAGGGACCTCATAGGTCATCTAGTCCAACCCCCTGCCAGAGGCAGGACCACTGCCACTTAAACCATCCCAGTCAGGGTTTTCTCCAGACGGGCCCTAAAGACCTCTAAAGATGGAGACTCCACCACGTCCCTCGGCAGCTCATTCCAAGACTTCACCACTCTCCTGGTAAAAAAGATTTTTCTAATATCCAGCCTCGACCTCCCTAACCGCAACTTGAGACCATTGCTCCTCGTTCTGTCCTCCGTTACTACCGAGAACAGTCAAGCTCCATCTTCCTTAGAGCATCCCTTCAAGTAGTTGAAGGTTGCTATCAAATCCCCCCTCAATCTTCTCTTCTGCACACTAAATAAGCCTAATGCTTCCAGTCTTTCCTCATAGGGCTTGTGCTCTAGCTCTTTAATCATTTTGGTTGCCCTCCTCTGAACTCTCTCTAGCATAGAATCATAGAATCATAGGGTTGGAAGGGACCCCACAAGGTCATCTAGTCCAACCCCCTGCCAAAAAAAGCAGGACCACTCCCATTAGATCATCCCAGTCAGTGTTTTGTCCAGCTGGGACTTGAACACCTCCAGAGATGGAGATTCCACCACCTCCCTAGGCAACTTATTCCACTGCTTCACCACTCGCCTAGTAAGGAAGTTTTTCCTAATATCCAGCCTGGACCGCCCCAGCTGTAACTTGAAACCATTGCTTCTCGTTCTGCCCTCTGTTACTACCGAGAACAGTCGAGCTCCCTCCTCCTTGGAGCAACCCTTCAAGTAGTTGAAGGTTGCTATCAAATCCCCCCTCAGTCTTCTCTTCTGCAGGCTAAATAAGCCTAGTTCCTTCAGTCTTTCTTCATAGGGCTTGTGCTCCAGCCCTTTGATCATTTTGGTTGCCCTCCTCTGGACTCTCTCTAATTTGTCCATGTCCTTTTTGTAGTGGGGAGCCCAAAACTGGACACAGTATTCCAGATGTGGCCTCACTAGTGCAGAATAGAGGGGAATGATCACATCCCTCGATCTGCTGGTAACACTTCTTCTGATGCAGCCCAGTATGCCATTGGCCTTTTTGGCAGCAAGAGCACACTGCTGACTCATATCCAGCTTCCCATCCACCATGACTCCCAGGTCCTTTTCTCCAGTGCTGCTATTTAGCTGATCACTCCCCAGCCTGTAGCAGTACATGGGGTTTTTTCGTCCCAAGTGCAGGATTTTACACTTATCCTTGTTGAACCTCATGAGATTCCTCTTGGCCCACTGCTCCAGTTTGTCTAGGTCTCCCTGAATCCGGTCTCTGCCCTCCAGGGTGTCTACCATTCCCCCCAGTTTGGTATCATCTGCAAACTTACTAAGTGTGCAATCTATCCCATCATCCAGATCATTAATGAAAACATTGAACAGAACTGGCCCCAGGACCGACCCCTGGGGCACACCACTTGTTACTGCCTGCCAACTTGACATGGAGCCATTGATTCCTACACGCTGAAACCGTTGTTCTAGCCAGTTTTCTATCCACCTTACAGTCCATGCATCTAACCCATACTTCCTTAATTTGCCAATGAGAATGCTGTGGGAAACCGTATCAAAAGCCTTGCTAAAGTCAAGGTATATCACATCAACGGCTCTTCCCGCATCCACAAATCCAGTCATCTCATCATAGAAGGCGATGAGGTTGGTCAGGCATGATTTACCCTTGGTAAATCCATGCTGACTATTCCTGATTACTCTATTTTCCTCCAAGTGTTTCAGGATGGATTCTTTGAGAAGCTGCTCCATGATTTTTCCAGGGATTGAGGTGAGGCTGACAGGTCTGTAATTCCCTGGATCGTCCTTTTTGCCTTGTCCCTGTCCTTTTTCTAGTGGGGACCCCAAAACTGAAAACAGTATTCTAGATGTGGCCTCACCAGTGCAGAATAGAGGGGAAGGCTCACATCCCTTGATCTGCTGGTAATACTTCTTTTGATGCAGCCCAGTATGCCATTGGCCTTTTTGGCAGCAAGAGCACACTGCTGACTCATATCCAGCTTCCCATCCACCAGGTCCTTTTCTACACTGCTGCTACTTAGCTGAATGTTTCCCAGCCTGTAGCAGTGCATAGGGTTTTTTGGTCCCAAATGCAGGATTTTACACTTATCCTTATTGAATCTCATAAGGTTTCTATTGGCCCACTGTTATAATTTATCTAGGTCTCCCTGAATCCTGTCCTTGCCCTCCAACGTGTCTACTGGTCCCCACAGCTTGGTGTCATCCACAAACTTACTGAGAATGCAGTCTATTCCATCATCCAGATCATTGATGAAAATGTTGAACAGAACCGGCCCCAGGACCGACCCCTGGGGCACACCACTCGTGACCGGCTGCCAGCTAGACATGGAACCATTGATTCCTACACGCTGAAACCGTTGATCTAGCCAGTTCTCTATCCACCTTATAGTCCACCTATCCAACCCATACTTCCTTAATTTGCCAATGAGAATGCTGTGGGAAACTGTATCAAAAGCCTTGCTAAAATCAAGGTATAGCACATCAACGGTGCTTCCCGCATCCAGAAAACCAGTCATCTGCTCATAGAAGGAAATGAGATTGGTCAGGCATGATTTACCCTTGGTAAATCCATGCTGACTGTTCCTGATCACTTTATTTTCCGCTAAGTGTGTGAGGATGGATTCTCAAAGAATCTGCTCCATAATTTTTCCAGGGATTGAGGTGAGCCTGACTGGTCTGTAATTCCCCAGATCCTCCTTTTTCCCTTTCTTGATAATAGGCACTACATTTGCTTTTTTCCAGTCCTCTGGCACCTCCCCCGTTCTCCATGAGTTTTGAAAGATAACGGCCAGCGGTGCGGCTATTTCGTCGGCCAATTCCCTTAGCACCCTTGGATGCAGTTCGTCCAGCCCCATGGACTTGTGCACTTGCAGCTTCTTTAAGCAGTCCCTAACCTGACCTTCTGTCACCAAGGGCCTGTCTTCTTCTCTCCCATCTGCCACACCCATGGTAGTGGGCTGGGAGCTGACCCTGCCTGTGAAAACTGAAGAAAAAAATGCATTGAGCACTTCAGCTTTTTCCTCATCCTCTGTCACAAGGATGCCTGCCCTATTCAGCAAGGGGCCTACACCATCCCTGATCCTCTTCTTGTTACTAATATACTTGTAGAACCCCTTCTTGTTATCTTTTACATCCCTTGCTAGCCGCAACTCCATTTGTCCTTTGGCCTTTCTGATTTTATCCCTGCAGTCCCTAGCAATATCTTTATATGCCTTTTTGGACATCTGACCAAGCTTCCACTTCCTATAAGCTTCCTTTTTGTTTAAGCTCAGAGCAGAGTTCTCTGCTAAGCCATTCTGGCTGCCTCACATGTTTGTTCTTTCTCCTAATTGGAATGGCAACTTCCTGTGCCCTTAGCAGAGTGTTTTTAAAATATAGCCAACTCTCTTGGACTCCTTTCCCCTTCAGATTAGCTTCCCAAGGGATCCTGCCCATCAGTTCCCTGAGGGAGCCAAAATCTGCTTTTTTGAAGTCCAGGGTTTTTGTTTTGCTTCTTTCCTTCCTTCCTTTAATCAGCATCCTGAACTCAACCATGTCATGGTCACTACTGCCTAGCTTGCCATTTACCTCTACGTCCCTGATCAATTCTTCCCTGTTTGTGAGCAGCAAGTCGAGCAGTGCAAGGCCCCTAGTTGGTTCCTCTAGCATTTGTACTAGAAAGTTGTCCCCAACACTCTCTAAAAATCTCCTGGATTGCCCATGCACTGCTGTATTGGCCTCCCAGCAGATGTCAGGGTAATTGAAGTCCCCCATGAGCACCAGGGCCTGTGATCTAGAAGCTTCCACTAGTTGTCCATAGAACACCTCATCCACCTCCTGCTTCTGGTCTGGTGGTCTATAGCAGACACCCACCACAACATCCCCCTTGTTGCTTTCCCCTCTCAATGTAACCCAGAGACTTTCTACAGGCAGGCTTCCACTTCCATAATGGAGCTCTGAGCAGTCATAGAGCTCTTTTACATATAACACTACTCCTCCCCCTCTTCTTCCCTGCCTGTCCTTCCTGAACAGTTTATAACCATCCATGGCAGAACTCCAGTCGTGCAGACTATCCCACCACGTCTCTGTTATTCCTATAATATCATAGTTCCCTGTCTGCACTAATATTACCAATTCTTCTTGCTTATTTCCCAGGCTCCTCACATTAGTGTATAGGCACCTAAGATATCCGGCCGATTGCCCTATTTTGTCATGTTGATTTCCAATTCTATTACATAAACCTCCTTGCATTTTTTTAGGAGTTCTCCTTCCCGACTCTCCTCGCGTACTGGGGCTTCAGTAGAGCCCTTAAGACATTTGTTTGATTCCCCCCCCATGTTCCAACTACCTTCTCTTTTATTGCTGGTGCTACAGTCCCAGCACCCCCCAAGTTCCATCCCTCCCCCCAGATCACCCACATTCTCACTTACCTGTGGGCTTTGGTCTCCTTCCCCCGATGAACCTAGTTTAAAGCCCTCCTCACTAGGTCAGCCAGTCGGTGCCCAAATATGCTCTTCCCCTTCTTGGACAGGTGAAGGCCATCTCTGCCTATCAATCCTCTGTCCTGAAACAGGACTCCATGGTCAAGGAAGCCAAATCCTTCCTGACAACACCATCTTCGCAGCCACGCATTCACCTCCAGGATACATGTCTCTCTCCTCAGGCCTCTAGCCTTGACTGGAAGGATCGAGGAGAACACCACCTGTGCTCCAAACTCCTTCACCCTCGCTCCCAGAGCCCTGAAGTCACCTTTGATCTGCTGAGGATCACCTCTTGCAGTATCATTGGTACCCACATGGATAAGCAGCATGGGGTAGTAGTCTGAGGGGCGGATGATTTTTGTCAATCCTTCCGTTACATCACGGATACGGGCACCTGGCAGGCAGCATACCTCTCTAGAGGCCTTGTCAGGACGACAGATGGGTGCCTCCGTTCCTCTCAGGAGGGAGTCCCCAATCACCACAACCCTATGCTTCCTCTTAGGTGAGGTGGCTGTGATCTGCCCAGCCTTTGGGGTGGATGGCATCTCCTCTACCTCCTGCATCATGTCCAGCACCGCATAACGGTTCCTCACCACAAGGGATGGTGGGATGTGAGCAGGCGTGGAGCACCGTCTACTGCCAGAGGTGACCAGCTGCCACTGTCCTCCCTCTGCCATAGGCATCCCATCCATTTCCAGAGCTGTGGCAGTAGCCCTTGGTACTGGGATAGGGACCTCCTCCTTGCAGGTCTCATCGTGGACACTGTCAAGGAACTTTTCTAGGGCATAGATACTACTGAGGCGTGACACATCCTCCTGTAGCTCTCCTACCTGTTTCTGGAGAGATGCCACCAGAAGGCACCTATCACATAGGCTCATCTCCCTAGCCTGATCATCAGTGGCAGGAAAATGAAGGCCACAGTCCTTGCAAATCCACACCAGGATCTGGGTGGAGATATCCATCGTCAGACACTCTGTCTGGGTAGAAACAGAGCTAAAGGAAATAGCAGGGGCGCTGGCACCAGCAGTGCGGCTCCTCTTCACCATCTTGGCCTCACCAAACTCCTCCTCAAACTCCCTCGCAAATTCCTCTGTTTGCTGTCCCCTGTGCGCAAGCTCCCTCTGGTCGCTCTAGCAGTGGCTTTTAAAGGCCTTCTCTGCCTAGGTCAGCCCTGGCCCCTTGCTAGTCACACAGGGGGCAGGCCAATCACAAGGCTGCTAGAGGCTGCTAGAAGCTGGTGATTAAAGGGGATCAGGGAACAATGGTGCAAACAGCCCCCACCGAATCACACAAGCACAGTCCCACAACTAACAGCAATCACCTGTAGGGAAAAAGACACAAGCAAATCACCTGTAGGGAAAAAGACACATTCCAATCACTTACCTAGGACTCACCTGGCACCATCTCCTTCCCTCGCAGGCTCCCCTGCCTGCAGTCCTGCTAGAGGAAAGCGAAGGGGAAGGAGCCCCGCCTGACCAGCTCCTGGACCTGCTCCTGCTCCCCAACCACCACTACCACAACCACCTCTACTGCTGTTCCTGCTCCCTCCTCCCTTGTTCCTGCTCCTGCTGCTGCTGTGGCTGGCTGGCCTCTCTCCCTCCCACTCCCCTGCTCTGTGGGGAGGGGGGGGGAGAGCTAGAGGAGAAGAAGAAGAAGAAGAAGATCTTCCAACACCACCTGGAGAAGACCAGCTCTCCTGCCAGCCAGCCAGCTAGTCCCTGCTGCTGCTGCTACAGCTGAAGCCTGCTGCCTCTCCAAGGAGAAGAGACTACCACCACCACTGAGGGGAGGCCTCCAAAAACTGAGACTTTGCTGTTTGCAGCTGGGGGTGAGCTACCAAGAGACTCTAGACTTAGTTACCACCATTACCACCCCCAGCTGCTGCTTCCCTGGCCTCCCCTCTCACTACCAAGAAGGCAGCAGGCTTCCACCAATTCAACATCTTTGGACTTTTTTTCTCAGCAGCAGGGACTATAGAACCACCTCTCCCCCAGCAGTAGCAGTCTCCCCCTCCTATAGTTTAGTGTCCCCCCCCTTTTTTTTTCTTTCCCCCCTCACCCCCAGTGGCTGGAGGGCCTCCCACCCTTTTCCTTGCCCTCCAGCTGGCTCAGTGCTCCCTACCCCTCCCTACCCCTCACAGACCCCTCCCTGAAGCCCAGAGTTTGGTTTCCTTCCCTGCCCCACCCCATCCTTGAGAGTTTGTTCTTTTTTTAATTCCCTTGCCCCACCCTTCAGCCCTTATTGTTTTTTCTGCCCCATCCTTCATGCCCCTTAGCCCCAACCCTACACTGCCCACCCCCAGCCAGAGCTGGCCAGGCTTATAGGGCCTTAATCTCTTTTTTGTTACCCCTCCCCCGTGCACTGCACCCCCCTGATACATTTGTGCTTTCCACCCCACCCAGTGCAGCCGGAGGAGCCGGCTTTGATTGACCCAGACAAGCCCCTTGTCCTTCCCTCCCTGGCACCCTCCTCCCTTGCCCGCAGCCTAGCAGGGAGGAGTGGTTGCCACCCCATAACTCCCATAAAATCAACCCCTCCTTCACCCTTTTCCCATTATCTGGTTCCCCCCCCCACCCTTTCTGTTCCTTACCCTAGTCTACCTCCCACCCAGGTATCCCCTCCTGTTCTTCCCACTCTGAGAACATGGAGGCCTCCCCTGCTCCCTCTGAACCTCTCCCAGAGCCTGCTCCCCCCTCTCTCCCTGCGGCTGTCCCCTTGACCACTGCTGCCACTCCTTCCACCTCCAGTGCTGCCACTAGGGCACCTGAGGCAGCGGGCATGGGAGGGGCCTCCGCTACTGCCGCTCCAACCCCCTCAGCCGGGAAAAAGAGCAAGGGGAAAAAGGCGAGTAAGGGCCCTGCTGCTCCCGCAGCCCCACCATCAGCTGCGGCCCCTTCTTCCCCTGCCATTCCCTCCACCAGTTCTGGGGGTTTTTCTGCCCCCAGAACGTACGCCCAGGCGGCTGCCACCTCTCCACCCACCGCCACAACATCAGCCTGCACCGCCTCCTCGAATTCGACCTCGGGGGGCCGGGGCCCCTTCCCCTCTTTGACCAGGAGGCACGGTGTCCGTTGCCTCCTGGTGGCTGCCTCGCCGTACGTTGAAACCTATGTGCGGGCGATGGCAAGGGTGGTGGGGCCCTCGGCCATTGTGGCGGCCTCCAAGATGTTTGGGAAGATGGTATTCTTCCTGGCATCGGAGGCCGCCGCACAGGAGGCGGTGGTCAGGGGCTTGGCGGTGGGGGGCGTCCACGTGCCAGTGGAGCCCCTGGAGGACCTGGGCGTATGGGTGGTCCTCACCTCCGTTCCTCCCTTCCTCCCCAATGCCGCCCTGCTTCCCCTCCTCTCCACCCTGGGGAAGCCGATATCCATCATCAGCCCTCTCCCACTGGGCTGCAAGGACCCCGCCCTCCGTCACGTCTTGTCCTTCCGCCGGCAGGTGCAAATACAACTGCCGCCGGCGGGGGCGCATGACGGGGTGGCACTGGAGGGGTCCGTCATGGTGCCCCATCAAGGGGCCCACTACAAGATTTTCTATTCTTCGGGGGAGGCCCGGTGCTTCCTCTGTAGGGCCACGGGGCACGTCCGGAGGGACTGCCCCTTGGCCCAGCATGACGCGGGAGCAACTGGGCCCCCCGGAGCTGATACGGGCGCCGGCCACACCACTGCCGGCGACCCAGCCCACCCGGCCACTCAAGCTGCCTCTCCTCCATCGAGGGACACAGCTGCCGCTGCCTCACGGGACGTGGGGTTGACAGCCCCACCATGCCCGGAGGAGCGGCCGGGCCCCGTCGCCACCTCCACTGAACCATCTGGGACGGGGCCCAGAGAGGAGAGAGCAGCGGCCGTGGTGGAGGCCCCAGACACGGGAGAGGGCGCACCCCAGGGGGAGGGTTCCCGTCCCCTTGATGTTCCTCCCCCGGTTCCTTCTCCCCACGAGCCTTC
This sequence comes from Podocnemis expansa, assembly GCA_007922195.1. NCBI lineage: Eukaryota > Metazoa > Chordata > Testudines > Podocnemididae > Podocnemis > Podocnemis expansa. Next base: position 11,593,308 of record ML682069.1, on the reverse strand, counting down.
GCCCTTGCCGCCTGTTCCCGCCCCTGCTGGCCGGCCCTCAGACACCATCTTAGAGGGCCAAGTTCTCCCCCAGAGGACGCGCAGCAAGAGAAAGAAGGCTCTGTCCCTCCCCAGCGTACCAGATGGGGAGGAGGCCCCCCGGAAGTCTTGGCGGGGGGCTGAGGGTGACATCCTTACTGATGAGCCACTTGCTGCGCCCTCTGGGGAGGTCCAGCAGGAGGCTCCGGCTGAGGAAATGGAAGCAGTAGAGGAGGGGAGCAGCACCGCCCCCTCCCAGGAGGCCCCTGTTGATCCCTCTCCTGGGGAGGCTGCAGATGGAGCCATTTCTGCCCCCCTGGAATCTCATGTAACATCTACGGCTGAGGCAGAGGAGGGCTTAGGCTCCATCTACGCAGAGATCGAGGCCCTGGGTCTGACCTTGGCAGCCGCAAGGGAGGACGACCCTCTACCAGCGGGCCTCGATCTGGGTGGCACTAACGTTTCGCCACCCTCTCCTTTATCCCAGACCCCACCCGAATCCCAACCTCTATCTGCTGTCCCCACTCCCATCCCGGGGACACCCCCGGGTTGCTTCACCCGCCCGGCTGCTCTGGTTAATCCAACGGCGGCCGCCGAGCCTCTTGAGGCTATGGCTGGCACTGAGCAGCCGGGTCCCGGGGTATTGTCCCTGGGGGGACAGCTTCCCTTACCCTCACTTGTCTATTCCCCTGTATCTGACGCTGAGGATGTGGGGGACCAACCCGCGCCTAGCGTCAGTGCGGATCCCGTTCCTCACTCCCTTGTAGAAAATCCCGTGCCCGGTCAAGGGGAGCCGCACCCCGGTGGCTTGACCACCGGGGCCCCTGTTCCCACTACCACTCCTCCCCCTCTCACCATCACTTCTGTTCCTGACCCTGACCCCACCCCTCCCTTTGTCACCCCCCCCTTTCCTGACCTGACCCCATCCCATTTTGTTACCACCCCCGGGATGGTGGCTCTCCCGATCCCACCAACCACGTCCCGGGAGGTGGTATTTGTGGTTCCCCCTGTCCCTGGGGCTGCTGTACTCCCTCCACCGCCGCCCTTCCTTGCACCGGGGGTGCAGCCGGGAGATATGGTGCCCGCAACATCGGCACCGAGACGGGGCTCTGCGCCCTGTCTTTTACTCCCAGCTGGCTGTGGGGCCACTTCTGAGGCCCGACCGGAGGACGGCCGGGAACCTCCGATCTCGGGCCCCCTGGTGCCGCCAGGGGAGCTGCACGCGTTCCTGGCCGACACTCGTGGGGCCAGGAACCGGGTGCGGCTCGCCCTGCAGCGCTGGGGGGACTTCCACCTCGTCCTCCAAGCTGTGAGGGCCTTGCTGAAGGAGGGCAAAGGGACTGGGAAGCGGGATGCCATGGACTACCAGAGGGCCCGCACTTTCCGTGACTCCCTCATCACTTACGGGGTCAGTCACGGATTGTTGCGCGGCCTGACGGAGCCCGCTGGCACTCCCGCCCCCTCCGAGGATCCCCCCCAGCTAACCTCATTGCGCCAATCAACTTCGCAACACTAAACACCAATGGCTGCAGGTGGGGTCTCCGCAGGACCCAGGTGCTCTCCTTCCTTCGGGAGGGGGGGTACTCTGTGGTTTTCCTGCAGGAGACCCACACGGATCCAGCCGCCGAGCCCAGTTGGCGGCTGGAGTGGGGGAACGGGGTGTACTTCAGCCATCTGGCCACCCACTCCGGTGGTGTGGCCACCCTGTTCTCCCCCGGCCTGCAGCCTGAGGTGCTGGGGGTCGCTGAGGTTGTGCCTGGCCGCCTGCTGCACCTCCGGGTCCGGATGGAGGGGCTGACGTTGAATTTGGTCAACGTCTACGCCCCGACATCGGGCCCGGAGCGGCTGCAATTCTCCCGTCAGGCGACCGCCTTCCTCGGCACCTTGGATCCTCGGGAGTGCCTGGTCCTCGGCGGGGATTTTAACACCACCCTTGAGGAACGGGACCGCACGGGGACCGAGCAGTGTCCGGCCACCGCAGACGTCCTCAGGGAGGTGATCGACCATCCCTCCCTGGTGGACGTCTGGCGCGACCACCACCCGGACGACGGGGTGACCTTCACCTTTGTCCGGGTGGGGCACCATCGGTCGTGCCACTCCCGGTTGGACCGCATTTACCTGTCCCGACATCATCTTGCACGGGCCCACTCCTCCAGCATTCGGCCGGCCCCTTTCTCGGATCACCATCTGGCGACCGTGACGGCCTCTCTCTCGGCGGAGAGGCCGGGGCCAGCCTATTGGCACTTTAACAACAGCCTGCTGGAGGACGTGGGCTTCGTGGCGTCCTTCCGGGAGTTTTGGCTGGCCTGGAGGAGGCAGAGGTCCGCCTTTCCCTCGGCGCGGCGTTGGTGGGACGTGGGGAAGGTGCGTGCCCGGCTCTTCTGCCGTGACTACACCCGGGGGGCCAGCCGGCGGAGGGATGCGGAGATAGAGCAGCTGGAGCGGGAGGTTTTGCAGCTTGAGAGGTGTCTGGTCACCAGTCCTGAGGATCCATCCCTCCGCGAGGCGCACCAGGAGAAGCGGGAGGAGCTGCGGGCCCTCGAGGACCTTTGGGCCCGGGGTGCCTTCGTTCGATCCCGCATCCAGCTCCTTCGGGAGATGGATCGCGGCTCCCGCTTCTTCTATGCCCTGGAGAAACGGAGGGGGGCTAAAAAGCACGTCACCTGCCTCCTGGCGGAGGACGGCACCCCCCTCACGGATCCGGTGAAGATGCGTGGAAGGGCCAGGGCCTTCTACGCCGGTCTTTTCTCCCTGGATCCGACCGACCCTAACGCCTGCAGGGTGCTCTGGAATGAACTTCCCACGGTCGGCGAGGGTGCC
>ML682069.1:11499417-11590070 GCA_007922195.1 Podocnemis expansa | reverse complement strand
TCCGCTGCTCTATCTGGGCGTTTACCTTTCTGCCACCCATCCCTCCCTGGGGGAGAACTGGCATGAATTAGAGGGCAGGGTTGCTGACCGGCTCCGGAGCTGGACAGGACTGCTGCGGTGCCTCTCCCTTTGGGGACGGGCACTGGTCATCAACCAGCTCATCCTCTCCATGCTCTGGCACCGGCTCAACACCCTGAGCCCACCCCTGGGCTTCCTGGACAGCCTCCAGAAGACAATTCTGGAGTTCTTCTGGCCAGGACTGCACTGGGTATCTGCAGGGGTTCTGAGCCTTCCCCTGGAGGAAGGGGGGCAGGGCCTGTGCTGCGTCTGCAGCCAGGTCCACACCTTCCACCTCCAGGCTCTGCAGAGACTCCTTTATGGTGCAGGTAGTCCGGCATGGAGCCACTTGGCACATACCTTCCGCCGCCGCTACCGAGGGCTCCGATACGACCAGCAGCTCTTTTATCTCGACCTGAGACGTTCTCCGCAAGACGTCTCCGAGCTGCTGGCCTTCTACCATGACCTCCTCCGGACCTGGAGGCTCTTTGCAGCTTCCAGGTCGGTTATACCCACCGAGGGGGAGGACCTCCTCGCAGAGCGCCTGCTACACAACCTCCATCTCGGTGTGCAGGTGGCGGAGGCCCCCTCCATGAGGCGGAGGTTGGTCATGGCAGGCGTCACCCGGGTCGGAGATCTCCTGGACTATGCCCGGGGGGACTGGGTGGATCCCCATGAGCTGGCTTGGCACATGGGGCTCTCCACCCCTCGTACTCCCCGGCGCCTCCTCCAGGAGGTGAGGGCTGCTTTGCCTCCCGCTGCTCGGGCTTACCTCGGGCGGGTCCTGCGAGAGGGTACTCCCCGCCCCCCTCTCAGCTCTGGCCCTCCAGAACTCTTGATCGGGCCTCGGCCCCATCAGCCCCCCCGGCCATCCCCGCCCCATACCCCGAGCCGGCTGCTAGCCCTGCAGCCGGCCTCTTTCTGAACCGCACCCCATAAACATCTCTACACGCTCGTGCTCCACACCATCCATTTCCTCGCCCTAGCGTCCCGCCCTGACACAAAGTGGCGGGACCTGATTCCACCCGCGGTGGGTGAGGAACCCCGGTGGGCCAGTCTGTATGCCACCCTTACTCCAAGGCCCGCCGGGGACATCAGTTGGCAGCTCCTCCATGGAGCCGTGAGCACGGGCGTGTTCTTGGCGTGGTTCACCCCTCGCCCCGACACCTGCCCCTTTTGCGGTGCGAGGGAGACCCTGGCGCACGTCTATTTAGACTGTGCCAGGTTGCAGCCCCTTTTCCGGCTCCTCCAGAACCACCTCTTGAGGTTCTGGCTGCACTTTTCCCCACACATGTACGTTTATGCACTCCCCATCCGTGGCCCCACCAAGTCGCAGGACCTCCTCGCCAACCTCCTCTTGGCTTACGCGAAAGTGGCCACCTATAAAACTTGGGAGAGGAGGTTGGCAGAGGGAGGGGCCTGCGACTGTGGGGCCTATTTCCGCTCCCTCATCCGTGCACGTCTCCGGGCAGAGTTCCTCTGGGCGGTGTCCGCTGGATCCCTCGACACCTTTCGGGAGCAGTGGGCGTTGTCCAGGGTTCTCTGCTCGGTATCCCCTTCCGAAATCCTAGTTTTGAACCTGTGACCTTCACACCCGTCCCTGTTTTCTCTTTCGTTGTCCCCCGGACTTTTTTGAAGCCCTGCCTTGTGCCGCTTCCCCTTAGGCTGGGGGAAGGGTTTTAGAAGTGGGTGGGCTTGAGCCCACCCACTCCTCAGGTCACTTCAATAGGACCAACTCCTTCCCTCACAAACTCCCCTGTTTGCTGTCCCCTGTTCGCAATGGTGGTGTTCAGCAGAGTTCACCTTTACAAATAGCACTGTTGATGAGGTTACCCTCCCAGACCACCTGCTGCCCCAGCCTCACAACTGAGGCAACAAGGCAAGGGGCAGCAGACCCCACAGTTCTGCCAGGCCAGCCCCACCACCATGTGAGACCCTGTGGTCAGACCAGGCAGCTCCACCACCTGGGCATGTGGTGAGGGCTGGGGACCCCAGGCCAGGCCAGCCCTGACACATGGGCATGGGCTGAGGGCAGGAGACTCTGGGTTGGCATCCAAGCCTCATCCCCCGAGCTGTGGGGGGCTGCCTGGCCAGGGCTGCATCACAGCAGCCTGGCCACCAACCTGATCCCCAGGGAGCCTCAGCTGAGGGATGGTCCCTGACTCACCAGCCTTCTGCTGAACTGACTAGGCCCACCTGGCGCTCAGGTGAGGAGCTCCATTTCCAGGCCACTCCCCCTGAGGCCTCTAGGCCATGGGGGGTCCCCCCTGCAGGCACTGGGGAGATGCTCATGGATCCAGCTGGGACCTAGAGGCCATGGGGGGAATGTCCCCAGCCCAGGGGTACCCCCCACCAATCCCAGCTGGGCCCCAGAGGTCTATGGGCAGCCCCCAGTCTCACCCAGGGCCCAGAAGCCCAGGGGTGGGCCCTGAGTCCCACCTGGGCCCCAGAGGCCTGGGGACACCCCCACCAGTCCCACATGGGCCCCAGAGATTTTGGGGCACCCCTGCCCATCCCACCTGGGGCCTAGATGCCTATTGGCACCCCCACAGCCCCACCAGGGGCCCAAAGGCCTGGGAGAATCCCCAGACCCCACCCCGCCTGGGACCCAGAAGCCAGGGACTCATTCCCTGCTTTCACCCAGGGGCTGGAGCCCATGCAGGGAAGCCCCCCTTGGCCCCAGGCCGCCCCTCTAGCCAGGGCCATCCCTGGGGTGGGGCCCAGGGCAAATCAGTTTGTGCAGGGCCCCCCCATTTTAAACTTTGCAGTGCAATGTTCCGTCTAAACCAGTGGTTCCCAACCTGTGGTCTGGGGAACCCCAGAGCTGTGCAGACACTTTGCAGGGGGTCTGCAGAGCCTTTCCCTACGCGGGGCTAGAATCCAGCTACAGCCCTGATGCTCCTTGCCAGGGCTGCCTGTCCTCGTCTGTGGCTGTATCCTGGCAGGGGATGGAGCCACAGCAGCTCCCCAGCAGGGACAAGGGCAGGGGACCACAGCTGCTGTGGCTCAACTCCCTGGTAGTGTGGGCAATGGTGGTGGCAGTGCTGCTCACCAGCTCTCCTACTGGTGCAGGCCAGAGTCTGCCCATGCCAGCCAGATTACATACTCAGCCGAGGGGGTCTGCAAAGATTTTTTTTGTTTTTGTTACAAAGGGGTCCCCAGCCTGAAAAAGGTTGGGAACCACTGCTCTAAGCTGATGATGCAGCTGAGCAAGCTCCCTGCTGATTCTCCAGGCCCCAATAGGCTTCTTCCCTGCTGCCCACTGTCTCTCCATTAACTTGTGCACCCATAACTTGTTCAGCTGCATCATCAGCTTAGAGGGAACACTGGGCAGTGTCATAATTTTTCTTTAATAAAATCATAAATGTCTAGCCCTCAGGCTAAAAAGTTGCAGAGAGATGCAGAAAAACATGACCTGACTTTATCCTAAAGGCTCAAAACACAGAAGTCGGAGAAAATAGCTCTCCCCCATTTATTATTTCTTTAAACATCTCTTTATTTTTAAGTGAGTTTTAATGATATATTTAAGCCAGACTTATGATTATTTTTGATGTTTAGGGTAGGCAATACTGATTGTATCATGGTGATGTTTCATCAACCTCACAGCCAGGTGGACAGGAGCATCTGGAGATACTCTTCTTTGTAGTTCTGGTTTTCTGTTCAAGATGGGCACACAATTTTACAAGTTTAATAACTTTTCTTAGATCAAGTTTTTTTTAAATTGAAAATTCAGAGAGAGGGAAGCTATTTTTGGATGATACCAAGAAATAAATTCAGGCCCTCTCTCACCTTAAAGCACTGGATTCCAATTGTCTAATGTATGTTATTTCCTTTATGCTGCCTGACTCTCTCCTTTTCCATCTTATTTTAATATATGTGTTCATACATTCCTCATTGCTTTGCAGGTGATCTAAGTAATGACACTCAAGTACTGTTTGAGGATGAGAAGAAGAAACAAGGGACCTTTGGCCTCCTCTCAGATACCCTGATGTAAAACAAACAAGGAGTCTTTTGGCACTTTTAGAAGCTAACAAATAAATAAATTTGTTAATCTGTAAAAGTGCCACAGGATTCCTTGTTTGTTTTTGGCCACAGTTGCTTTCCTCTTTGCCATGCTTTGGGACTGGTGGTCTGACTGCAATCAGTGACAATGGGGCATACTTACAGTGCAGAAGGAAGGACAAAAAAACCTCTTTAATGTGTTGATTGATGGCATTAATCCTAAAAACCCAGTATTTCCATATGAGTGCTAGCCTGGGGTCTTCTCTCTCAGGTATAATACATCATTATCTGCACAGAAAAGTTTGCTGAAAAAGACATCCCTGAAGACTGAAAACTCTTGTTAAATGTAGAAGGAAAAAAAGTTCTTTAATATCTGAGAACACTTTCTAGAGATGCTGATGTAAATTCAAAGAGAAGGCCCTGTTTTGTAAAGGTTGGGGATGTGAAATTCTCCTGGCTTTGTCCCCGTTTGCTTGACTGAGGCTGGCTCCATAAGTTTTATCTCAACACTTGCCCTTCCTCTTCCCCTCAGGGAGCAGTTGTGGGAAGGTGACTCGTTAAGAGTTACTGTAAACAAACACCTGAACTCCCCTCCCTGACCAGCTGGAGCTGCTCCCTAGTTCCACAGCTTGAAAAAGCTCCCTGCTTCCTTACTCCAGCTGGCTGCATGGGATCCCCCAAAGTGCAGGGCCCAGGGTGGTTGTGCCCCTGCCACCCTTAAGGACAGCCCTGCCTCCAGCCCCCCCCCAACTCCTACCTCCTCCATGCCGGAGAAGCTGCTTGTTTGAAAGTGGCTCCCTTCCTCCCTCGGCCCCTCCCTCCCCCGGCTGGTCACACACCTGGCTGCCGCACCTGGGCAGGGGAGGGGAAGCTGCAGCTCCCAGTCACAGAGCTCTGCCGGGGTCCCAGCTCCCAGTGCCAGAACTAGGGGTCCAAAACAGACTCGGGGCTCCATGGGGGAGATTCGGGGCATGTGCCCCGGGTGTCCAGCGCCAGTGACACCACTGGCTCGTACATCCCGATTTTAGTAAGGATTTCGTATTGCAGACCAACGCCTCAGAAGTAGGCCTGGGGGCAGTATTATCCCAGGAAATTGAGGGGGATGAGCACCCCATATTGTATATAAGTAGGAAATTATTTCCCCGAGAGACATGCTATTCAACCATTGAGAAGGAGGCCTTGGCCGCGAGATGGGCCATAGACGCACTCCATTACTACCTTCTAGGATCTATGTTTACCTTGGTGACGAACCATGCGCCCCTAAGGTGACTGCAGTTCATGAAAGACACGAACCCCTGACTGATGCGGTGGTACCTGGCCCTCTAGCCCTAAACTTCCGGGTGGCGCATCAACCAGGTAAAAAGCATAATAACACTGACTTCTTTTCCAGGTTAGGAGAAGAGGACGGTGTAGTGATCACCTCCATAAAGCCCGTCATAAAGGGGGGGGGGTGTGACGGGGCAGCCCCACCCCGCACTCAAGTGGGCCTATATGCCCGGAAGGGCAGGGAAGCCCCGCCCCTCAGGCCCTGCTGGGCATGCTCGAACAGCTGCCCAGGTATAAAAGCCTGCAGTTCCCCTCAGTTGGAGGAAGGACAGTGAAGGGAGCAGATGTATGTTGAAGGCTCCTATCCAGACTCTGGCTCAACTCCTACCTTAAGGAAGCCGCCTCATAGGACACTAGAAACGCCGACCGCGGAAAGCACTGCTGACCAGGGCGTCCCCAGCCGTGAGGATACTGAGACCCAGGTAGGAAGTAGCCCAGGGCAGGGTACGATGGGGTGAACCTTGGTGTGGTCAGGGTCTCAGTCGGTGTGTTGTGGCATGGATCCCCGCTGACTGGGCTGGTACTCCCATTAACCCTAGGGCCCTGGGCTGGGGTTCAGTGGAGTGGGAGGGCCTGAACCCCCCTACCTGGGCCTATGCCCCTCAGGGCACCCAGCTGGGGCTTGGACTCATTGACTCCACCCAGTGGGCTGCACTGCCCTGACATGAAGGGCTTGGACTTATTAACCTGAGCCAGGAGGCTGCACTGCCCTACACCCAAAGGCCCCTGTGAACATTGTCTATAACCATTAGGCCACCCTGCCTTGAACTGGGAGGCCGGCATTGTTGCCCAAACTGGGAGCTCCCCCGCATTGAAGCATGCAGAGCTAGCGCACTCTGCGATACCAACCTCATTGCCTTCTATGATGAGATGACTGGATTTGTGGTTGCGGGAAGAGTCGTTGGTGTGATATACCTCAACTTTACCAAGGCTTTTGGTAGTTTCCCACAGCATTCTCATTGGCAAATTAAGGAAGTATGGGTTGGATGCATGGACTGTCAGGTGGATAGAAAACTAGCTAGATTAACGGTTTCAGCATGTAGGAATCAATGGCTCCATGTCAAGCTGGCAACCAATAATGAGTGGTGTGCCCCAGGGGTCGGTCCTGGGGCCAGGTTTGTTCAACATTTTCATTAATGATCTGGATGATAGGCTACATTGCACACTTAGTAAGTTTGCGGATGACACCAAGCTGGGGGGAACGGTAGACACCCTGGAGGGCAGGGACAGGATTCAGGGAGACCTTGACAAATTGGAGTAGTGGGCCAATAAAAATCTCATGAGGTTCAACAAGGACAAGTGCAAAGTCCTGCACTTGGGATGGAAAAACCTCATGTACTGCTACAGGCTGGGGAGTGATCAGCTAAGTAGCAGCACTGGAGAAAAAGATCTGGGAGTCATGGTAGATGGGAAGCTGGATATGAGTCAGCAGTGTGCTCTTGCTTCCAAAAAGGCCAATGGCATACCGGGCTGCAACAGATGAAGTGTTGCCAACAGATCGAGGGATGCGATCATTCCCCTCTATTCTGCACTAGTGAGGCCACATCTGGAATAGTGTGTCCAGTTTTGGACTCCCCACTCCAAAAAGGACATGGACAAATTAGAGAGAGCCCAGAGGAGGGCAACAAAAATGATCAAAGGGCTGGAGCACAAGCCCTATGAAGAAAGACTGAAGGAACTAGGCTTATTTAGCCTGCAGAAGAGAAGACTGAGAGCGGATTTGATAGCAACCTTCAACTACTTGAAGGGTTACTCCAAGGAGGATGGAGCTCGACTGTTCTCGGTAGTAACAGAGGATAGAACAAGAAGCAATAGTTTCAAGTTACAGCTGGGGAGGTCCAGGCTGGATATTAGGAAAAACTTTCTTACTAGGCGAGTGGTGAAGCACTGGAATAAGCTACCTAGGGAGGTGGTGGAATCTCCATCTTTGGATGTGTTTAAGGCCCAGCTGGACAAAACCCTGGCTGGGATAATCTAGTGCGAGTGGTCCTGTTTTCTTGGCAGGTGGTTGGACTAGATGAGCTTGTGGGGTCCCTTCCAACCCTATGATTCTATGCCATGTCCTCAGTGGGTGGTAAGGAACCTAGCTTTACCTTCTAGTCTGAGTTCCAACTCAGCAGCCAGCATTTGCACTACCCTAGCTTGCTGCTTTCCCCCTGAGCCTTTTCCTACCTCCCCTCTTTCCTGGTGTGCTAGCCTCCCAGCTCCCTCCTCCCATGGAGTAACTGTGGACTGCCCTTTAGAGGCCCAACAAACCTCTATTCACCTAGGGAGTGAAACTATTTCCCTACAGCCTTTCCATTGCTGCCAGCTACCTGGCTTTATACAGGCCTGCCTGTTTCTGCCCAGCTGAGCTTCTTCTAATTACACCCCTGGGTCCTTCTTGAGGTGCAGCCTGGGCAGTTAATTGACCCACTTGGCCATGATAACGCTTTCAGACCTTGTGTGGGATGGACACCCCAACACAACATGTCCTCATATCCTGCAGCTGTATCTCTTTCCTTTCAAGTGGCTGCATCTGAGTGTCCAGGAGGCAGACCACATCTGGATGTAGCCCATGGTACTGGCATCTGTACCAACTTCCTCCTGGACACTATATAGTTGCCTGTATACTAACTAGTTGCCCTGCTGACATATGTGCATGGCCTCTAGACACAAGAGCAGGGACTACTCAGCTCTGAGCTACACTTACAAGGAATCAAACAGAGAGGAATGGATCTGGGAGCAGATGTTCCAACGAGGAAGGATCAGAGTGGCACAGAGAGACCACAGATTAGAACAGGGAGACAGCAGAGCTGAATGCATGGGGAACCGATATGGAGAAAGCAAAGATAGAGGGTACAAGGGGAGAGATGTCCCTACAGCAGATCTCCAGCTGAACTACTATTGTCTATAAACACTTTTAGCCTGTAGAGCCTACTGCCAGGACCCAACACTGTGCATTCTAAACTTCTTTACCTCCCAATTTCCAGAGAAATCCCTGATTCCTCTAGTGCCCTTCCTGGTGATCTTCTGATCTGACCTGATCTGATTTGGTGATCTGAGAGTAGGAGGGTGAATCTCAGACCGGGCAATGTGAAGGAGAACAAATGTGTTTATTTGAAAGTCCCTTTGTGTGGGCTCAATCACCATAGTATCTGAGCATTTCTCAGACATTCATGAATTTGTCCTCGCAACAACTCAGTGGGGTGGGAAACTACTTTTAATTCCATTTTACAGATGAGGAATTCAGGGAGCGTGCCATTGATTTTAACAACTGCAGGATAAGACTTCAAGTGAAATGTCTCTCTCTCTTGTAGGCACAAAAAGAGATGTGTTTAGGCTCTATTAAGCTGTGCACTATCTGCATTGCTATATAGGTGAGAGAGAATCCTCAGCCCTCATACAGGCTGACTTCAAGTGGCTAGAGACATTTCATACACACACAGAGCCCCAAATCCAGAACAAAAGTGGCTTGAGTTTTCAGCAAAATGTCACAGTCTCACACAGATCAGGCCTTCCCTCAGTCACTCATGATATACAAAAGCTGCATTGCGTGCTAAACCATCATGTTGTCAGAATGGACAAAAAAAAACTCAGCGCGCTGTGCTACCAAGCTCTCCATCAATAAGAAAAGCATTGTGCACCCTCACTCTACCTGGTGCCACCTGGTGGGAGGGGAGCACTCCAGAGATTCATGGAGCTGCATGATTCAGTCAGATCTGGGAACTTTGCTACTTGTTGCCTCGTGGACTGCTATCAGTTGCGGTGGTGCTGGCTGGTGCATACAACAGCCCCCAGTAGTGTCTGAATGAAATGAAGCGTCTAAGGCTGCACAGGAATTCTTTGATACGTCCAGGAGCAGAAGCCAGATCTCCTGATTTCTGGCCTGTGCCTTAGCCACAAGAACGTCCATTGAAAGCCCATGGAATGCTGCTGAGTCAGGGAAGCCCCAGTCACACAAGCCAGATTCTGTCCACTAACAATAAGCAGCAAGAAAGAACTGAAGAATTTGATCCCATTCATTTGCTATAATGGATATGTTAAAATCAACATCAAGCTATTCCCTTTTATGTCTTTGACGCTCCAGCCATTTTTCATTCATGCCTTGAAAGAAAGAAAGGTATAATAAAAGATTCTCTTAACTCATTTCCAAGGCCCTGTGGCTTTGTAAGCCCTCTAGTTTAAACAGCATGGTTTCTTTAGGAAACTTTTTACTTGCTTCCATCAGTGTATTAATTCTATTAACTCTAAATATTACAATAACTAACACTAGAGTGGGAGCAAGAAAACAATTTTGACCTGGATTAAAGTCAAAATGATTAATGACATCTTTAACTAAAATTTCCTAGTACACTCTTTTCTCCTAATTTCAGAATGGATAATCATGATAAAGTGCCCTGGTTTTCTTGTGACGTAAAATATAATTCCATAGGAATTTCACTGTAATTTAGCATTAATTAATTTGTACTCTATAGTAAAATATGCCACTTTTTAACCCTTCTCCTTCTGCAGTGACTCGAGATATTTTAAGAACCACGAATTGTAGTGTTTCATTTTTATGTCACTTTAAAAAAAAAAAAAGTATTTGTTATTCTCTGCTGCTGTCACACACTTATTCATTCCTGGCAGAAATTAAGGAGTTTGTGGTAAAGGCAGTACCTCATATACAAGTGACTCATAAATTCACAATAGGATTTCACTGAGGATGCAACAATGTTCTCCTCTCTCTCGTTTGTTCAGAACTCAACTCCGCAAGGTTGTAAGATTCTGAAATCAGTGGGAGTTGAGATGCTCAATGGGAATTCAAGGCTCTGAGCAGCCCACAGGTTCAGGGAATGGGGGCCCTAAACTTGTAGATGTACCTGGTTTTTGATGGGAGCTGTGGACACACCACACTCTGGAATCTAGCTCTTAACTTTCCATTTAATTAATTTATTTATTTACTTTGATGTGCATTCACAGTCACACTCATTTGCTTCTTCTTCCATTTTAATACAGAAAGTATTATTGGAGCCAGTGGAACTAAACAAAAACCAAGTGCCCTACAAAATACATGGACCCCTAGCATCACAGCTACTGAAAGTGATTGCCAAAAAGAGCAAAGGGGAGGTATGTTTTGATTCTGTGCAAAGGGAGAGATGAAAAAAACACTCCTGATAGAAGCAAGGCTGCTGGTATGTTCCCAGTAGTTTGACCTCTAATAAATACATAATAGCCTTCATGTATGCCAACAAAGGGCAGCCTTTCATGTGACCTCTCACTTCACTTTTCACTCATGATTCCTCTATGAACCAAAAAAAGGCTTTTACAGGCTGGTGTATTAACTTTAAAAAATTCAAAAACAGAACACAAGTTTCCTTTGAACCTTAAACTGGGCACAATGTCCAACTCCCTTCATGCCTCTGGGTCTTCCTATTTGGATCTGCTGACCGGGACTCAGGTTCTTCTTTAAAGCAGCCACCCAGCTCCTCACCTCTCAAACTGAGCCTTGTTTTCCCTCTGCAAATGTTCTTGTGACCTTTTTAGGGGTGTATCCCTCTCCCTTTTCTCCCTGGATTACTTGGGAGCAGGCAATGTTCATGTGTGCACAGGTGGCTAAGTTTGATGACAAAGAGATCCTGAGTTTCCCAGTGGTGATGCTGGGATTGTAGGAATCCTCTATCCAATCGTCTGCTACAGTCCCTTTGCTTTACAGTAAATTAAAATTGGCAGTGCCTCCACCTGGCTGGGTCCAGTACATGCTCAGCGGTGTGCCTTGGGAGCCTCCAGGACTAAATCCATGTGATAAGAATAACCTGTGGGATGCGTCTAATCCAACTTACTTATATATATAATAATACATTCATGATGCTTAGTTGCATGTGACAAACCTTTACTTAACAAAGAAACTTATGATAACAGGATGGAATTGAATATTACTACTAATTTAAATACACAGGGACAAGTAAATAAATCAGTGAGCAGACACAGAATACAGTTTGAAGGAAACTTATCTAACTAGCATGTTCACAACCCTTCTTCCAACTCTTCAAGCACACTTCCCAGAGTTTAGAACCCCATCCCCTTGCTTGCGTGGGTGTGCTTAGAGGGTCAGTGAAGGAGACAAGGCAGCTTTCTGCTGGTCCAGGGTATCTGCTCAGAACCACGCTGAAGATCCCAAGTGAGCCCAACCAATGGTCTGTAGTCCTGGCCCTGGTTCAAAGGGACTGCCTCCCCTCAGGCCCAGTCAGTCTCTCAGCAGACTCCCTTGCTTTACAAGCCCTGCTCCAAATTGGAAGAGGGAGACAGACACACACACCCTCACTGCAGATCCAGCTCAGTCAGCTCTAGGCTCAGACCCTGCTTTGGGCTGAGTAAGCTACCAACTTCTGAAGCTCCCTGCTTGAGTGAGCCTCCAGCAGTCTCAGGAAACCCAGGGCCACTCACAGCAGCTTCCAGACTCAGACATATCTCTCTCCTCTTCTGTGGAGACCCCTTTGTCCCCCTCTGCTTCCTGGAGGGCAGGCAGGGTCCCTCTCTCTTTCTCAAGGGATCATGGGAGTTGTAGTCCCTCAGTGGAAAACTTACAGTACATAGGAACTGCTTAAATGTTAACCTCCTACTGGACTTCAGAGGCCCCTAAAGTACAGGGTGCCTATAGGGGAAATAGCTGATCTTACTCAGGTATCTCTCTTTAGTGATCTGGGTGGCTCAGCCTAGGCCTCCATTCCACAAGCCACTCCATTACAACATATAACATTCTTTTTAATTCTTAGTAGGCTTAGAAACACTGGTACGTCAAAAAGTATTTCCCTGGCTTGTAGATGAGCATTTTAAACTACTGTTTAGGAGAAGCCATAGCCACAAGCACTGTGAGTTTCCCTGACAAGTCATCCGCTTTATACAATCACATCTCCCACTCTACATGTCAGCACATACAATAAATACATAAGGGACAAGATGCTAACAGGAGAATAAGATTCACCACATCAAATGTGACAACTCAGCCATCAAGTCCCATCAGCCTGCCTGTGAGGAAAAATTCCTAATCATTTAGTAGGTAGACACTGTAATCAAAGCGGGACTCAAACCAAAATTCCAGATCTAAATCCCTTCTAGTTTTGAAGAAATTTGGATTCAGCTCCCAACTGTCTGTTTGGACCTAGTCTTCTGAATGGGTCAAACCAAAATTTCAGATCCAATAAATTCCACCTTCTGATACTTTGGATCCAGATCCAGGACACTGTGTCTGGGCCAAATCTTCAGATGTATTTAAGGTGCGTAACTCATGCTGAAATCAGGGGGAGTTTGGCACTTTGTGGTTCTGAGTCCTTGAGCCCACCTTTTAAGAGTACATCTACACTGTGGCTGGGAGTGAGGGTACAGATTCATGCTAGCAAGTTCAAGCCAGCACGCTAAAAATCATGAGGACATTGTGGCTTGGGCTGCAGATTGGGCTTTCAAGTCTTCCTGAGACCCTGTGCTTGAGGGCCTTACCTGCTATTTTTAGTATGCGAATTCTAACTGTATTAGCATGATTCTGTCTACCTGGGCAGGGATGCTCACTCCCAGCTATGCTGTAGCCACTCATAGAGGCACTGTGTCACATATACCATAATAGATATAGTATCTGCAGCTCAAAGATATCATTTAGAAAAGTAAAAGGGTCTACAGAGAAAAGGGTAATCATCTGAGAAAAAAATAAATTGTCAAAGATCACTAATACTGAATCAGATTTTACAGTTTATGATGTACTTATGTGATGCGCTTTAGGATTTATGAATTAGTAACTGCTTATTGCTGTTAAATGCAGTGGCTCTTCAGTCAGTTATCCATAAACATTTGTCAAGAATTTATATTACTTAGTACGGAAAGCAACAACTTTTGTTTATCTTATGACTCATTATAGACTATATCAGGCATGGCCAAACTGCAGGTTGGGAGTCACATGTGGCTCTTGAATGAAAAATTGTGGCTCCTGGAAGAATGTAAGCAAATCAATTTAGGAAAGTAGCTCCAGCCTAGGAGTTCAGCAGCGGGTTGGAATGGTGGGAAGAAGTGCAGCATGGTTGGGATTTTAAAAAACTCTCCACTAGCCTGCAGTCTTCTACATCGAGCAGCAGCTAAGTTTTATTGTATAGGCCTAGTTTTCATGGTAACCTGAAGTAATTATTAGAATCTGACATTAGTAGGATCAATATTCATTCTCTTTTTATGATAAAATTAAAATGTGCAATTAATTTTAAACTTAGTAATTTTTGGAGTAGGTAAATGTATATGGCTATATGCCTCAGTGCAGCTCTCAAAGGTTTAATAATCAACTTGTGTGGCTCTTAAGTTCCATAAGTTTGGCCACCCCTGGACTATATCATATTGGATAAGCACAAGGGAGCCAAACTAAGACTGTTCATGAAATATTACTTCTGCCATTTTCTAATTCTTAAGTGTTTGACATTGCACGCTTAATGTTTTCTTAACATAGGAAATTACACACAAAAAAACTGAAAAAAATTAAATAGATTCCATCATGTCGCAGAACACTTACTGTAACCACCCCACCTGGTGTATGCTAGAATGCCAGACTGAGTGCCCAGAAAGTCCTACCTGAGGGACTAGAACTGTAAAGTTATCAGATCCCTCTGATACTATTTTCCAGCATGGTTGGAGTCAGGGATAGCGACAGAATAGACTACAAACTCCTGCTTAGGCCAATAGGAAGATTTCGGTGGGGTGAAGTATCTAGTGGGCACAGAGTTATCTGCCTATTTCCCCCCTAAAGCTTGCCCCCTTCTTCCCCATCCCCTCCAGCCTGTGCCGGTTCCAATTCTAACTCTTTTTTTATCACTGGTCCCTCATCTTGGTTCCCTTTTGTTCACCTAAGTCCCAGTCTCCACTCCTCAGACTTCTGGTGGCACTTTCCTTTTTCCATAAGTCTTAATTCCTCTCCCATCCAGACTGCCTATCCTAGTTTCTCCCTCCCTGGCCTCCAACAACCCTCCACACAAACTCCCCAAATTTTCTGGCTCTAAATCCCAATCTCCCTCTCCTGTTTTTCCTTTAATCTCAGTGTCCTCCACTCCCCTGCTACTTGTCCCAGGCACTTTGCCTAGCTAAACCCAGTTCGTCCTTCCTACTCCGGCTTCTTGTCAGAGCTGTCTGCTCTTCACCTACCTCTTTCCCCTCTTGCACTTATTCCCAGTCACAGTCTCCCTGCAGTTCATCATTCAGTCTCAGTTTTCCTCCACCCATTGTCTCCCTGCCTTCCCTCCTATTTCCCTTCTTGCACCCAGGCCTACTCTTCTTGCCCAGCCAGTCACAGCTTCTACTCCATTGACAGCCTCCAGCCCCAGGCTCCTTGTAATTGCACTATACACTCCCACCCTTCCTCTGTAGTGCCCTTAGTCTGTCCTCTCTGCAGTTGACTCAAACTGTTCCTCCTCCACACTGCCTGGGTGCCAGCAGGGGGGCAGTAGGGATGGGGGGAGGTCACCTGGACTACATCTACACTGAGGGACTATTTTAAGTTGACTTAACAAGGTTGACTTTAGGTAGACTTAAAGTTGACCTTGTTAAGTCGACTGAACACTGTGTCGACACTAGTGGACATATCCTGGGCCCAAGCTCAGGCTCTGCCCCGCGGTGTGATCTGGCTCTGAGGCCCCAATCCAGCCCCGGTGGCCCAATCTGGCCCCTGCTGCCATCAGCAAGTGATAAAGGGCTTGGAGCCAGCTCCTGCTGGCGGTGGCAAGGGGCTGGGAGCCTGATCCGGCTCCCAGCCCCTTTCCACACGTGGCTCCTGCTGCCGGCAGCAAGCAGCACAGAGCCAGATCTGGCCCCAAAACTCTTGCCACAAGTGACTTGGAGCCCAATCTAGCCCTGAGCCACTTGCCACCACTGGCAGGCAGCTCGGCAGCCTGGTCAATGTCACAGGATACACCTGATCTCAGGAATAACCTGTGACATTGACCAGGCCGGGTCACTGGGCTGTCTCCACCGGACTGGGCTCCCAGCCCCTTGCCACCGCCAGCAGGAGCTGGCTCCCAGCCCCTGCTGCTTACGACAAGGGCAGGGGCTGGATCTGGCTCCAAGCTACTTACTAGCGGTGGCTAGGGCCACATTGGGCCCCCCAAGCTTGATTGGGACCAAGGAGGGAGCAGGCAGGGCCCTGGCCCTGACCCTTCCTGCCCTTGAGAGTCAATTTAATGCTTAAGCTGACTTTCAGGGCAGGAGTTAAGTCGATTTAAGCAAGCGCTTAAGTAGAATTATTAAATTTCTAAATATAACCCTGGAGTTACTTAAGTTGACTTAAGCCTCCTGCATAGACATACACCAACAGCACAGGAGAAGCAGGCTACTTGCTGTCTGTTCCAGTGCTTGGTATGCTCAATGAGGATAGGCTCTTAGGAGGGTTTAGTTCAGTGGTTTCCAACCTTTTTCAGGCTGGGGACCCCTTTTAACAAAAAAAATTTTCGCGGCCCCCCCCAACTGATTAAGTAACCTGGCTCGCAGAGGCAGACTCTGGCCCACACCACTCTGGCAGTGCCACTGGGACAGCTGGCTAGCAGTGCTGCTGCCACCATGGCCCGTGCCACTGGGGAGCCAAGCCATGTCAGCTACGGCCCCCTCCTCTTGCCCCTGCCTAGCAGCTGCCATGGCCCCATCCCCTTGCCAGGATCCAGCCATGGGGGGGGGGCGGGGGAGAGGCAGCCCTGGTGGGAGCATCAGGGCTGTAGCTGGACTCTGGCCCTGACAGGGAGAGGATCCAGGGACTCCCTACAACATGTCTGCGGATGCCTGGGGGTCCCCAGACCACAGGTTGGGAACTACTGGTTTAGTTATTGAACGCTAGCAAATCTGTACTGAGCGTGTGTAAACTACATTTTTTGCAAAGCCTTGTCACTTGGCCAAATTTACTCAGATGTTCACAACAACAGTAAATGGCACATCCCTGACAGAAAGACTAACACCACCTTTCCCCACAGCCAAATTTCATGTCCCTGCTCCCAAAGTATGGAGATACTTTTTTTTTTTCTGAAGTAAAAGCTACCAGGATCTTTTTAAACATTGACAAAAAAAATTTTTTTGCAAGCCCTGCTCTCAGAAGATGTTATCAATTATATTAATAATAATTCAGTCTGAAGCAAAGTTATAAGCAATTAAAAATAAGAACTCATTATGATATGTATCAGGCAAACAATAATAAATTGGCAGGGCTCCCAACCCTGTCTATAATGTGTATGGGTGTGTACCTACAGAGCACAGGCCATGAAAATATACTTGCCCAGACATAAAACTCGTTCACCCTCCACCATGCCAAGAGGTTAATAATAACATGTGGTACCAAGAAATGGAAAGGAGGGAAAAGTAGTTTGCTCACTTAAAAACATTTTGTCCCTGTCAGATGAGTAGACTTCTATGTTTATTTTACATTTTTAAAAATAGCTCTAATGCTCTACCCCTGCAGGCATCTGAGTGCTTAAAAAAAAAAATAACCCAAGTCAATTAATGGCCCATCATCAAACTGCCTTAGAAAAGCCACTGCACAAGCACACAGGGCTGTCCTAAACTTTGATCCTCCACATTTCCAAGTGAAAGGCATTGTGAGGCTGACATCTGATATCACAACGTTGATATAAGGTGAAGGTTCTCTTAGCAGTGGCAGCCGGGGGCAAAGTCTCATCCCGTAAGACACAGTCACCAAAAAGGGATGGATACCTCTCATGCAATATTTTTTTTTTTGTGGTAAAACACAGACCAGCCCCTTCTGGATCTCTGGAAATCCTGTGGTTATTATATGGGTCAAATTGAAATAGTTACTCAGTTTTCATTTAGGCAAGCTTCTAATGAAGTTAAAAGGAGTTTTGTCGGGGGGCTGGATAAAGCTCATATCTATGTCCAGGAATACATACAGGGCCTATGTGCTACTTAAATCTCACCTCAGTCCTCCTAACAGGGCTTAAAAAGGATTAAGATGGCACATAAACCTCACACTGGCTCTCTATACAAAGTTAGTTTCATGCTGAGTGTCTAAAGGCCCCATCCAGCAGACACACACGCATTACTTTACTCATATGAGTAGTCCCATTGGTTATGTCTACACTAGAGGGCTCAGTTAAGTTGACTTAGCAAGTCCCCATTTTTCTAATTTGACGTAATGAAGTCAACTTAAGCCAGGGGACCCACTTAAGGCTGACTTTAATTGTCAACCTTAAGGGGCTACCCTGGCTGAAGTCGACTTAATAAAGTTGCATTAAGTGGGCACATTGCATTAAGTTGACTTAATGCCTAAAGTCGACTTTAAGGGCAGGAGTTAAGTTGACTAAAGCAAGTGTTTAAGTTGACTTAATAAACTCCAAATGTGGCCATGGAATTGCTTAAGTCAGCTGAAGCCTGGTTAAGTAAATTTAAGCCTCCAGCATAGACATAGCTATTGAGACCAATTGGATAGTCACATAAGTGAAGGTAAACTTGTGTGTTTACTGGACCCAGGTCTGGGCCTAAATTATTAAGTGTGGACTCATTTCTGCACAATTTTGTCTACAGTTTATTTATATACATGGTTTAAATCTATGCATTCACTTTTAGACTTTTATTCTAATAGAGAAAAACAAACAAGAGGTCCTGTGGCACTTAAAGACTAACAAATTTATATATTGCATGAGCTTTCGTGGGAGAAAATTCCTCTTCAGGTGCTTATAGAGTTTCCTTGTAAAGTAAACACAACTCTGGTGTGTGTTCATTGAAACAGAGGGACAAATTCTGCTCTCACTCAGTGATGTGCCTGCAGTATAACTCCAATGGCTTCAGAGAGGTTACTCAGTAGTGGCAGCGCTGTGAGCCTACAGGGGCTGGCAACCTTTTCAAGGGGGTGTGCCTAACTGCTCCCTGACCCTCCCTTAGTGCTGGCAGCAACAAGTGGCAGTGCAGGGAGAAGTGGGAGTGGGCAGGGAGCAATGGCAGGCAGTGTGGCAGAGCAGGAGAAAGCAAAGGTGACCAGTGGGATGGGGTGGCAGGGGAGTGTGGTAGATTACAGACGGCAAGAACAAGCAGAGATGGGATGGTAGCACAGGGGTGGCCAATGGGGTGACAGGGTGTGTGTCATGGCACGGGTGGCACAGGAAGGTAGAGATGGGATGGCAAGGGAGCCCCATAAATCCCACTCCCCTCCCCAAAGTACCTCACCAGACTCCAGCCCCATCAGCCTCCAAGTTGCTGCAGAATGACTCTGGCCCTGCCATCCCCCACCCATGCTGCAAGCTGCTACCCTCTGCCCATCCTGCACCCCAACACCAGATCCCGCAAGGCCCCCTGCCGCCAAGCACACTTGCCCAACGGGCTAACCAGAATCATTCCTTAGGTGGACAGCTCTGAGGTCACAACAGCATGGCATTTTAAATTTCGTGAAACTGTCCCATGGTGGGAGATGGCCCTGCCAGCCCCAGCTCCCAGGCATGCGGGTGAGTGGAGAATGGCTGGGAACAACATCATGGCTACTGCAGGGAGCTTGTTTGGGGCCACAAGAGTGTCACAGGGTGCCACTCAGAATGAGTCCATGTGCCACCTTTGTCACCTGTGCCAGGCGTTGCTGACCTAGAATCTATCCCAAATGCTCCCTCTGATAAAAACTGGTTGCTACTAAGATTACTTAGGAAGTTTAATTAAGAATCTTCATATAGCTGTATGCAGAGTCAGGATGATAAACAGTTAAACACTTGCATGAACTTCTCCCGTGTGCAGATAAGAGGATCGACTGGCAGATATTTATAAACTATACCTCTTTAGTAGTGCTGAGTCCAAAACAAGCAAACCATGAAGGGTTTTGTTTGTACTCTTCTTGTTTAATCTAGAGTGTTCAGTTTAAAAAAAAATGACCCCAGTTCAGCAAGATTTTGCGATAAGGAAAACGGGGCCAAATTTACCGCTAGCATCACTCCATTGATTTAAATACACTCACACCAAGGATGACTCTGATCTATTTTATTTACTTGCCAATAAAACTTTGATCAACACACTACTAAGAAGAGTCAAAACCAGCCTCAAACATTATTACAATGAAAGCAGTGGAAGATTTGCCCTTGGGTTCAATGGGAACAGAATCAGACAGTACACTAGGAACAGAAAATTGGCACTGAAAGCGACCATTTGTTTTATTTTATATTTTGACAGTATGTACTGCCATTTTTATCCATGGATTTTCTTGACAAACATTGCCTTCTGTTCTCTTGAAAAATCATCTGGGCCTGATTCAGACTGTCATCTGTAAACTCATCACTGGTTTCCAAGGCTGCAAGTGGTCAGGTCAGCTAAATCCCCTCTGCCCTGCAATATCGGTGGGTTACTTACCAGTAACTGTCCTTCGAGATGGGCTGCTTACACACATTCAGTTACAGGTGTCTGCATGCCGCAGTGCATGGTAGCTCAGAGAGTCTTTAGCCTTAGTCTGTCAGGTCAGGGCACACGGCCAATGCCCCCTCTGCGCCGCGACCGTGGCTATATAGGTGTCCATGACCCTGACCATCCCGGTCCCTTATACCTTCACCACCAACTCTGTTAGCGGGGATGGTGGGAGGGGCCTGAACGTATGTGAGCAGCCCATCTCGAAGAAGTACAATTACTGGTAAGTAACCCACCATTCTTCTTCGAGCGCTGCTCACATCATTCAGTTACAGGTGACTGCTAGCCATACCCAAAGATGGTAGGAGGAGTTGCAATTTGCCTACGCTGAGTATAGCTCTGCCCAACGCAGCATCCTCTCTAGCCTGCTGGACAATAGCATAGTGCGTCGTGAAAGTATGTACCAACACCCACGTAGCTGCCCTGCAGATCTCTTGGATCAGGACCTTGGCAAGGAAGGCCATTGATGATGCTTGGGCCCTGGTAGGAAGTCTGAAGAGGGGGCATATTCAACCTTCTGTAGCAGTCTTTGATACAGTTTACTATCCTATTGGAAATGCACTGTGAGCAGGGGCATCACTGGTGCCTGGCACACGGGGCCCATGCCCCGAATCCTGGCGCTAGTGCCCCGGGTCCTGGCATGGCCCCGCATCTTCCAGTCTCCAGCCAGAGATCCGGGTCCTGGCCGCCTGCGGTGGTGGCAGCCACCTCTGGCCCCTTCCTAGGCTGGGTGGCCCCGTGGCCGCGGCTGCCGCTCCCTGCCCTGTCCCTGGCTGGGGATCGGGGGCCCAGCTGGCGCAGCAGGCGCCAGAGGCTGAGTCAGGCCCCAGCACCGAATTGGGCCAAGGGGAGGGCCCCAGGGTCTTCCCCGGGGCAGCAACGTTCCTGACTGTCAAGACACCGGAAGACCTCTTTTGCATTCGGCGACCGCCACAAAGAGTTAGGAGGTCTTGTGGAACGGGTGCATGTGCTCAATGTACTTTAGGAGTGCTCTCTTCATATCCAGGGTATGCCACTTCCTCTGGTTCTCTGTAACCTGAGGATCTGAATAAAATACTGGCAAGCAAATCTCCTGATTGAGGTGGAAGGGAGTAGCCACCTTAGGGAGGAATGAGGGGTGGTGTCGCAGGACCACTTTGTTGGGAAAGAACCTTGTATATGGGGGTTCTGAGGAAAGGGCCTTCAACTCTGAAACCCTTCTAGTGGAGGTGATTGCTACTAAGAAGGCCACTTTCCAAGAGAGGACCAGTAGAGCGCACGAGTCTAGGGGTTCATAGGGGGGCTCCGTTAGTGCCCAGAGCACCATGTTAAGGTCCCAAGGAGGGATGGGGGTCACAGAGTTGTGGGAAAAGCCTTTCAAACCCTTTCAGGAACCTAGTGGAAGTAGGATTGGAGAAAACAGGGGCCCCATCTACTTTTTCATGAAGGGCTGAGATCACTGCTAGGTGGACTCTCAGCAAGAAAAGAGTCACCTTTGTCTTTAAGGTCTAGCAGATAGTCAAGGATTAGGTGCAGGGTCTACGCCTTTACCCTGAGCCCAGATGGAAAACCATTTCCATTTGGCTGTATAGGTGAACCTTGTAGACAGACTTCTACTACTGACTAGGACCTTCCTAAGCCTGTCCAAGCAGAGCCTTTCCTGCTCATTAAGCCAAAGAGTCTCCAAGCTGTCAAGGGCAGGTGACCTCAGTTCGGGTGCCACAGGCACCCCAAGTCCTGTGTCAAGAGGTCTGCCCACAGGGGGAGGCGGAGTGGGGTCTCTACAGCTAGGTCCTGTAGGAGTGAGACCCAGTGTTGTCTGGGCCAGTCCAGAGCTATTAATATTATGTTTGCTCCATGCACTCTGATCTTCAGGAGAACTCCATGTATTAAAGGGACCGGTGGGAAGGCATACCTCAGAGGGCCTGACCAGCTGATGAGGAAGGCATAGTTGAGACTCCTCTTGCTGACCCCTGAGAGAGCAAAATTGCTGACACTTGCAGTTGTGCTGTGTCGTGAACAAGTCTATGTGGGGTGTACCCCGTTTGTGTATCAGGTGAGAGAACATCGTGTTGTGGAGTGACCACTCGTGATTCACTCGGGGCTTTCTGCTGAGCAAGTCCTTCCAAAGTTTGCACACTTCCTTGCAAAGAGTTGGGGAGCAGACCCCTCCTTGCCAGTTCATGTAGAACATGGCTGCAGTATTGTCCATTAGAATCTGAACTGACCTGCCCTGTATGCTGTCCAGGAAGGTCATGCAAGCCAATCTGATGGCCTGCAGTTCCTTCACATTTATGTGAAGAAGACTGTCTTTGTGGAACCAAAGCTCCTGGGTGGAAAGCCCCCCTGAGAAGTGGCCTCCCCCACCCTGAGTCTGAGGCATCGGTTATCAGCGTTACAGTGGGCATTAGCGTTTTGAAGGGAATGCCCCCCCATTGCAAACCAGGGGTCTTTCCAAATCTGTAATGTCCCCAGGATATCTCAGGGAACTGACAGTACCCTGGATAGGGAGTCCCTCCGTGGATGGAACACCGTTGAGAACCAGACCTGGAAGGGCCTCATTCACAGGCATGCCGTCCAAATCACGGAGGTGGAGGCTGCCATGTGCCCAAGCAGCTGCAGGCAGCGAAAGGCTATGGTCACTTGGCACTCCTGTAGCTCTGTAATGATGGTGCAGATGGACCAAAATCTTGAAGGGGCCAGAGAGGCTGTCCCTTTGCAAGCATCTAGGTGAGCTCCTTGGAACTCTATACTTTGGGATAGGCAGAGGTTTGACTTTTCTCGATTTATGCAGCGGCCCAGGTACTCACGCAGTTGGGTTACAGCTCTGGCATGGAGCTTTACCTGAGCTCTCGGTTCCCCATGTATTAACCAATTATCTAGATGGGGTAAATCCTCATGCCCTGCTGGCGCAAGAACACCACTATCAATGCCATGCACTCTGTGAATACCCTGGGGGCCAAAGAGACCCCAGAGGGGAGCGATGTAAATTGGAAGTGATTTCCTCCCATGATGAACCTTAGGTACTTTGTGTGGTAATGATGTATTGCTATGTGAAAGTAAGCGTCTTTGAGGTCAAGGGCTGTGAACCAATCCCCAGGAGACAGAGATGGAATGATCTGTGACAGGGAAACCATGTAGAACTTTATTTTCCTTATGTGTTTGTTTTAAGGCTCTGAGATCTAGAATAGGTCTGAGGTCCCCGTTGGGTTTGGGGACCAGAAAGTATCAGGAATTGAACTCTTTTCCCAGCTCCCACTTTGAGAGCCTTTCATGGGCCCGAAGGAGAGGAGCTTCTTGCACTCCCTCTCAAGCAGGCAATCTAGTTCCCAGTTCCCGAGGCTTGGGTCAGGGGGCAGTTTTCTGACCCGAAGAGTTGAACAAAACTCTATGAAATACCCTTCTGCTACCATCTCGAGGACCCACTGAATGGTTGTGATGTTGGCCTGGTGGTGCATGAAGTGGTGCAGGAAGTTGATAAAGGTTGGGGTCGAGGCTGTGGGTTTGCTCCCCATGGGGTAACCATCAAAAGCACTCCTTCCTTCCCGACAAGTGGTCAGTACCCTGCCCGCACCTGCTAGACTATGAGGCATGAGACTTTCCATACTTGCTCAAGCAGGCCTTGTCCCTATCCGAGTCCCCAAGATGTCATTGGGGGGTATTGGTAGGACCAAGGAAGAGAACTCTGCATCTGGATTTGCTGCTTTAACTGCTGCAGCTGCAGTTGCAAGAGCTAATGGGATTTAAGGGGGCACCGGGTAGATTGCAGGGTGTACATTCTCAACGATCTGAGGGTAGCTCTTGAGTCCTTCATGCCATGTAGCGTGGCATCTGTGGACTCAGCAAAGAGGTCAGGGCCCTCAAATGGCAGGTCTTGAATGATATGATGCATCTGCGGAGATAGGCCAGAGCCCTGAAGCCAGGCAGAGTGACGCATCACCACAGCAGAGGCCATAGTACAAGGCTGTGTCTGACGCATCCCAGGTAGCCATGAGAGCATCTTTAGAGACCCAATGCCTCTTCTTCAGTCATCGCCTCATAATCTCTGAGGTGATCTTTGGGAATAAGGTTGCAGAATCTTTCCATGGCTCACCAGCGGTTGAAGGCATATCTTGTCATAAGGGCCAGATGATTGGAGATACACAGCTGTAAAGCTGCTGCGGCATAAACCTTCCTACCCAACAAGTTGAGCTTTTTAGCTTCCTTGTTCTTAGGAGTGGAGCTCAGCTGACTCTGTCTCTCTCTTTTTGATTTACTGCATCGACCACCAATGATCCCAGTGTAGGGTGCTGGAAGAGGAATGCAAACTTGTCCTGAGGGACATAATATTTGTGTTCCGCAGCTTTCGACACCAGTGGAATTGAAGATGGGGTCTGCCATTGTGCCTTGGAACTCTGTATACCCCTTCATGGAGAGGAACAGCTACATTGGCTGATGGGGCATTTTCCCCCCACATCAAAGAGGGGGTCAGCTTCCTCCTGTACCACCCCAAGTTCTATATTCAGATTCGCCACCATGTGGCGAAGTAAATCCTGCTGGGCGTGGGCATCATCCTTACAGGGAACAGGCCTTCAGAATGTGTACTCATCCAGACAGGAGGATGAAGGAGCCCAGGATCTACTGCGCCATGTAGAGTCAGGATCAGGCTCGTCATCGGAAACGTCTGAGGAGTCTGGAGTCCAAGGTGGAGACAGTACTGAATGGTGCCATGAAGTCGAACCATCATTGGCTGTTGTGTCTAACCGTCCGTGAGATCAGTCGTTAGAAGAATTTCTGGTCATGGCACAGTGCAGGGAAGAATGGCTGCTGCCTGAGGTCTTACCAGTACCTGAGGAACCAGGCAGCGGTGCCTGTACTGGGGCTCACAGGGTCGTCTTCCTCCATGGCACAGGCATCGGGGAGCATTTCTGATGGTGCTTACCTGCCCATTCTCCACCTCCCGAAGCAGTTTTGGGAGAATCAGAAGAATGGGCAGAGGCCAGAGATGACAAGGAGGATGAGCTGGACCTCCGTCTTCTGGAGCCTTGAGAGCATAGTACCGAGAGTTCATAGGATAAGTGCCGAGAGGAAAGAGCCTTGGAGCAGTCATTGCCCCATTTTGCGATGCCGGTGGAGGGCTCAATGGTACCAGGCTTGAGGGCCGTGCCAATCCTTGCATTGACTGCTCTCTGGGTACTGGAGCCGGTGTAATCTTCAACCTGGTCTTCTTGGCCGGTACTGGAGCTGGGTCTTGGACCAGAGTCCGTGTTTTTGCTGGGGCTCACAGTGTCAATGGTACTGAAGACAGCCCTGACACCGGTTCACCGGAGAAAGAACTCGGCAACTGAGGCAAACGGTGCCGTGGTGGTACTGAAGAGGAAGCCGACCAGGGCTTTGAACTCTGTGGCATGGGTTGGTGCCGAGATGCCAGTGCAGGAGTTGTTTGGGGTGCTGGCAGAGCACTAGTGGCTCAGGTGGCATCAGAGGCAGGCACCCAGTCCTCAGCAAGAGTGTGTAAGCACCAGTCTCTGTCCTTGCAAGTCCTGCATTTAAAGGACTGGCAAATGGAGCCGTTCACCGCAAGGTGAAACTCATCCAGGCACGCGAGGCATTTCTCATGAGGAGCGTCAAGTGGGAAAGCTTTGTAACACGCTGGACATGGTTTAAAGCCTGGCATTTTAATTTCACACAAAGAAAAGACAGGTAGTTGCTTCTGCAAGTTTTGGCTAATCTGAAACTGTCACTGAGGGCGGAAAAAGGAACTGGGAGGGTCAGGGTCACGGTCACCTATATAGCCACTGTCACAGCGCAGAGGGGGCATTGACCCTGTGCCTTGACCTGACAGGCTAAGGCTAAAGACTCTCCAAACTACCGTGCACTGCGGCATGTAGACACCTGGAACTGAATGATGTGAGCAGCCCTCGAAGAAGAACTATACATATTCACCAGTGTTTATGTGGGGGGGGGCTACAGAAGTGTATAGTCTCAGTGCTTCTGCAATACATACTAATATGGTGAGATATTTTATGAGATGGGGCCTTGGAAGTAGTTTTTCTCTTTTTTCACAGAGATGAGGCAGATCAGCCTAATGGACAGAGCACTGGCCTAGAAATTTGGAGGCCTAGGTTTCACAGCTCTGCCACTGATCTGCTGGGTGACCCTGGACAAATCACTTTTGCTTCTGTGTGCCTTGCTTTCCCTACCTGTAAAATGGGAATAGTGATAAAGCCTTTGAAACATGCTTTGAGAGCTATAGATCAATAGTGCTACACAAGAGCTAAGCATTATTTTTAAATTCAAAATATAAAGGTAGACAAACTGCCCAAGACAAAGCCTAATGTCATTAGTAAAATGCTTAAGTCTCACATATTGTGTCTACTTTCAGGGAGGGCAAGTGTCCTGCTGTTTGGAGTGCTCCATGGCCATGAGTGCTAGCCTCAGGGCAGACATCCCAAACGCTGGATTTTCTGTAAGTAGATTTCAGCAACCAATGAAGCCTTATAAGTCATACCATGGAACCCCCTTGGGCATTCCACTCTATCTTGCTCCACAGGGAAAACGGACTTAATGCTAGCTGGTTGCTGTACATCAAAAGTCATAAAATATTCAGGCTGCTCCTATTCTCAAGAGACCAATCACTTACCCCAGGTCACTTTTGTACTGTGTATAGGCATTCCTGTAATAAACTAACTGAAGATTTATCAGCTAGGAAAAAGAAATGAGTTATTTACAAATTCAAGCAGGTAAGCACATATACACAAATGAGAGTTGTAAAAGGCAACAGATGTAGCAACCTGGCAGTTCTGATGTGTCTTTTAGGGCTAATCCAGGTTGACCCTAGGGAAGCTCTGCTTCTATTTCACAGCTTCAGCCCTGTGAGAGTCCAACTCCAAACTGCAAGAGAGATGAAAAATTTTCCTGTCAGCTATTTTTATTTCCTTCTTCCAAATTTCAAGGTGATGGGATGAAGCCTTTTCCATGTAGCTGCTTCATAAATGTGAAGAGGCAATTAACTAAGTCTTTGTATTGTGATGGCCCACAGATTAGGAGAGTTTCCCTCCTGATAGATTCACGGCAAATATTTTTTTACCATTTTAAAGCAAAAATTTAATGATTACCTATGGCATGTGATAATGATATTATAACTGAGATTAATTCATGCAGCATTTGCAAACATTTCATAACACATTGTTATGAGCAAGACCCATCGTAATGATACACAGGTGACATAGACTTGTTCCCAGCAATGAATTTTTAGGCCTCAGCTGAGTCCTAAAACCATAGCAAGAGCTGGCAATTGGACTTACAGCTATCTCAGCAAGGCCCAGATACACCTGGTTCAACTGTGGTTTGCAGACCTTGGGAGGAGGAACAAAAAGCAATTTTCCCATTTCTCTTGATGTTTATTAGACACTGATATCACACAGAAGAGGAAAAGGGAAGGGAAGGAAAATGAAGCACCTATGTCTTTGTTAAAGGCTAATCAGGCTAGAAAGAGCTGATTTTAGTCTATTTGACAGTGGCACACAAATTTTGAAATGCCAAAGGTTCATTTACTTTTCTCCCAGTGAACAGTAGTTACCCTGAAGCAATAACAAAGTGTAAGGCATTTCCTGGGGATTAATCACCTCCTGGGAGGAACTGATGAACCAAGGCATAGCTGAGGGCTATTGCCCCAATCAGACATCAATCCTCAGCAAAGTCCCTGCACAAAGGCTATGTCTGCTATTGTAAGCCAAAAAAAAAAAAAAAAGGGGCGGGGGGACCATAATAAAACAGCCGTGTGTGTTTGCCTTCTACAAGTGATGCAATCTCACTTAGTGTATACCGGGAATTGTAGTGTACACAGTATCAGCAGGGTCTCAGTGCCCTGCAAACCAGATATATAGATTGTTTGAATCATCTCTCATTATTCTTGGTATGTTCCATACAAAGGTACCTGTTGGTAAAGTAAAGGAGGTTCATAGTCAGTAAACTAGAGATGAGCCTGAATCACAACAACTGATCTGAATACCCCAAGTGTATTCATAATCCTTCCCTGTCCAAATCAACATCCCCCAGATAAGCACATCCTGACTATTGCAGCTTGAACCCATTTCTATGTCAACTGTATTAGCACAGCAAGGAACAAAAATGCTTCAGAGGGCTTGTAAATGAGTGGGTTCCTCCCAGAGCCCTCTTACAACAGCCTTGCAAATGCCTCAGTTTCTCTTTAGAGGCCACAGTAACTCTGTGAAAGCTTGTCCTCTGTCTAGACCATCATAGCTTGTTAACAAAATATAGTGTCAACATCCATAACCAAAAGTTCCAAAACACAGTCACCCCTGTGCAAGTACTGGTTAAAACCCAGCTCCATCCTCAGCCTCCCTTCAGGTCTTCTGCCACCATCAGACTCACTGGCAATCCTCCTCTGTTATGACAATCAGCTCAGCCTTTACTTCTAGGGTGCTGCCCACCCCCAAGCTAGAACTGCCACAGCAGGATCTATGGGCATATCCCTGTCAGCAAGGCATCCTTCATCCTCTCACAGTTCCTCTGAGGCCCAAGTCTCCCACCCTGGAGACATCAGCAGGTAAGCCTCTCTATTCTATCCATTCAGCCTTCCCTGGCCCTTGACTCTGGTTCCTCAGCCTAGAGCCAGACATCTCCCTCTGCCGCACCTCTTGCCTTCAGCTTTCCAGCTCTGAAGCTCTCACTTGGGGACACCAGCCAACAAATCCCTTTTGCTTTCTCCTGGTTTCAGCCTTCTCCAAAGAATCATCTTCTCTCTCTGGCAGCTCTCATCACCTCCTCTTCCAGACTGAAACAGTCTGCACTAACTCTTTGGGTCTTCTTCTTAGGCTTTATGGAAAACCAGACTCATCTCCTGAGTCTACAGCTACCAGCTACCCCTTCACTCCACTACACTCACAAATATATCCTACTCTATAGACTTAAAAAACAGAGTGGAGCTTTTCAGTGATGTAGTGAAGGGCAGTAAAAATGGGATAGGACTGGAAGATAAAATAGGAAAAGAACAAGTTAGAAATTACTCCAAGGTAGATGTCCTCAATCATCAGGGCCTGATGATATGCACCCTTGAATACTCAAGGAGCTAACTCAGGAGATATCTGAGTCATTGGCTATTATTTTTGAAAAGTCATGGAAGACTGGGGAAATCCCAGAGGACCAGAAAAAGGCAAACATAATGCCCGTCTAAAAAAAGGGAAATAAGAACAACCCAGGGAATTACAGACCAGTCAGATTAATGTATGTATCAGGAAAGATAACGAAGCAAATAATTAAGGAATCAATTTGCAAACATCTGGAAGAGAATAAGGTGTTAAGTGATAGTCAGCATGGATTTGTCAAGAACAAATCATGTCCAGTCAACCTGATAGCTTCCTATGAACAGGTAACAAGCTTTGTGAACAGAAGGGAAATGATAGATGTGGCACATCTACTCTATAGTAAGGCTTTTGATATGGTCTCGCATCACCTTCTCCTTAACAAACTAAGGACGTAAAAATCTAGATGGAGCTACCGTAAGACGGGTATATAACTAGTTGGATAATCACTCCCAGAGAATAGTTATTAGTGGTTTAGTCAGTCAGGCTTAGGGTTACCGGATGTCAGGCAAAAGGAGGACATGTTGTCCTTTTTTACCTTCACATCCTCCGTTCAGCAGGCATTTTAAAAATACATGATTTTGTCTGGCATTTTACTTACAGGGTTAAAGTATGCTGGAATGCCCCAAAACACCCTATTTTTAGGGGGGAACCATTGCAGGGCCCCTAAAAAAAGAAGAATATTACATTACTAATACTTTTTCTCCATGTGTCCTCCAATATCCTCCTTTTCTTATTTCCCTGTCCTCCTTTCTGTGGTTTGGTATCTGGTAACCCTAGTCATGCTGAAAGGGTATAACAAGTGGGGAACCACAGGTATTGGTTCTGCTCAATATTGTCATCAATGATTTAGATCAGAGGTCTCAAACACGTGGCCCATGGGCCACATGCGGCCCCTAAAGCTATTTTCTGTAGTCTGCAATGACACAATCATTAGTGATATTTGCAATATTATTGTATGAAGAGGTTTCAGTGGTGCAGGCCTCAGGCTACCGTACTAATCCTCATGCAGCCCTCTACTAGTCCTCATGCAGCCCTTGTGGAGATTTGAGTTTGAGACCTCTGATTCAGATAATGGCATAGAGAGTTTGCTGATAAAATTTACAGATGATACCAAGCTGGGAGAGGTTGCAAGTTCTTTGGAGGATAGAATCACTATTCAAAATGACTTGGCCAAACTGGTGAAATGGTCTGAGGCAGGGGCGTCGCTACCCTGGAGAGGGACCCATGGCATGGCCCCAGGCCACGCCCACTGGCTGCAAGCCACACCCCCTTGCTGGGGACAAGGTTGGAAGCCACTGCGGGCGGCTGGGCCCCGCATCCCTGGCTGGGGACGAAGCTGCTGTGGCCATGGGCACCTGGGCCTTGGATCCCCGGCTGGGGACGGGTGGCTGGGCCCCAGATCTCTGGCCCAATCAGGCCGGAGACCGGGGGGGGCGCCAGACCTGGGGCACCGGCGCTGGGATTTGGGGCATGTGCCCCAGGTGCCCAGTGCCAGCGACGCCCCTGGTCTGAGGTAAATAGGATGAAATTCAGTAAAGACAAATGCAAAGTACTCCAGTTAGGAAAGAACAGTCCATTGCACACATACAAAATGGACTGTGACTGCCTAGGAAGGAGTACTAAGGAAAGAGATCTAGGTTTCATAATGGACCAGAAGCTAAACATGAGTCAACAGTGTAACACTGCTGCAAAAAAAGCAAACAGCATTCTAAGATATATTAACAGGTGTATGGTAAGTGTGACCCTTCTGCCAGGGCAGGCTGGCAGAACAAGGGCCAGGTTCTATATCTAGGGGTTTCCCAGTAGTGTAACACCATCAACAGGGCTCGAGCTCCCACCCAGATTTCTGGGGAATCCTGCACTGCTCCTTGGGCACCCGAAAGGGGTAAGGCTTCCCCACTTGCAAGCACAAGACTGAGTGTAGTAAACAGAAGTTTTAATAGTAGTAAAACAGAACGCAAAAGGCCAAATAACAGAGATCAGCACTAATCTAGAAAAATCAGTATAGAGCAAGTTCCCAACAACCCACACCGCGTAACAGAACATACAAACTTAATGGCAAAATGGCACTGATCTGGAGAATCAGTGCTAACTAGGCTCCCAACCAACCCTAGGGTACGTAGGGAGTGTCTTTCATGCCAGCTGTCCGCCAACACCATCTACTGCTCACTCACTCCATTGTCTAGAACTGTTTCTTGGCTCCGCCTGCTGTCCAACGGCTCTGCCCTCCAGTCACTTGCACCGCCCAGCTCACTGCTGGCTACTCTCACTGTCGGCTGGTTCAACCCACTGGTCACTCGCCACCGTCCAGCTCGCCGCTGGCCACTCTAAGCATTCACTGGCTCTGCTCACTGTCCACCGAGAGATTTTCTTTCTAGTGATTTTAGGTCAGAAAGAGTTTTGCTTCTCTCCCTGGTGATTCCAGCTCTTAAATAGCTGCAAAACAGCTACCTCTATCTACATGACAAAGGCCTCAGAAGAGGCTTAACCACAGCTATCAAAAGACAGGGGAAGCAATAGGGGGAGAGGCCAGAATAGCCTCAAACCCCCACCCCTGTCTTTTTCAAGTTCTTTCAGACTGAAACATGCAATCGCCTTTCCTACAAGGCTCTTCTTAACTAAGGGTAGCTTTTACCCTTTAACTAACCCAGACAGATTTGAAACAAATGGGGAGTAGCAAAAAGACAGTATTTTATATTTCCCTTCAGCAGAATTACAAATATTCACAGATCTGTGATCAGATTAATCCCAAATACCATTACCCACTATGTCCTGCATCCGCTATGCTAATACCTAATTATGCTCTTTTGTGTTCATGCTAATACAGAACCCATGAAGATTAGAAGCCCCCCTTCAGAAGCTGTTAGGCACAGCTTCTAAGCCTCCCTTACATAAGTAAGACATGAGAAATAATTTTTCTGCTCCATTCCACGCTGATTAGGCCTCAACTGAAGTACTGTATCCAGTTCTGAGTACCTCATTTCAGGAAAGATATGGAGAAAATGGAGAAAGTCCAGAGAAGAGCAACAAAAAATGATTAAAGGTCTGGAACTTTATGAGGGAAGATTGAAAGAACTGTGTTTGTTTAGTCTGAAAAAGAGACTGAGATGGGACATAACAATTTTCAAGTAGGTTGTTACAAGGAAGAGGGAGAAAAATTATTCTCCTTAACCACTGATGACAGAACAAGAAGCAATGGCTTAAATTACAGGAAGGAAGGTTTAGATTGGACATTGGGAAAAAATTTCTAACTGCCAGGATGAATAACCAATGAAATAAGTTTCCTAGGAAGGTTGTGAAATCTACATCCCTGGAAATTCTTAAGAGTAGTTTAGAAAAACACCTGCTGGATGAACTGCATCCAAGGGTGCTGAGGGAATTAGCCAATGAGATAGCAGTGCTGCTAGCCATTATCTCTGAAAACTTGTGGTGTGTGGGGGAGGTGCCAGAGGATTGGAAAAAAGCAAATATAGTACCTATCTTCAAGAAAGGGAAAAAGGAGGATCCGGGGAATTACAGACCTGTCAGCCTCACCTCAATCCCTGAAAAATCCATGGAGCAGGTTCTCAAAGAATCCATCCTGAAACACTTGGAGGAAAATAGAGTGATCAGGAACAGTCAGCATGGATTCACCAAGGGTAAATCATGCCTTACCAACCTCATTGCCTTCTATGATGAGATGACTGGATTTGTGGATGTGGGAAGAGCCATTGACGTGATATACCTCAACTTTAGCTAGGCTTTTGATACGATTTTCCACACATTCTCGTTGGCAAGTTAAAGAAGTATGGGTTGGATTTGTGGACTGTACGGTGGATAGAGAACTGGCTAGATCAACAATTTCAGAAAGTAGGAATTAATGGCTCCACGTCTAGTTGGCAACCAGTAAGAAGTGGTGTGCCCCAGGGGTCGGTCCTGGGGCCAGTTCTGTTCAACATTTTCATTAATGATCTGGATGATGGGATAGTTTGTGGATGACACCAAGCTGGGGGGAATGGTAGACACGCTGAAGGGCAGGGACAGGATTCAGGGAGACCTTGACAAATTGGAGCAGTGGGCCAATAGAAATCTAATGAGGTTCAACAAGGACAAATGCACAGTCCTGCACTTGGGACGGAAAAACCCCATGCACTGCTACAGGCTGGGGAGCGATCAGTTAAGTAGCAGCACTGTAGAAAAAGATCTGAGGGTCATGGTGGATGGGAAGCTGGATATGAGTCAGCAATGTGCTCTTGCTGCCAAAAAGGCCAATGGCATACTGGGCTGCATCAAGAAGTGTTACCAGCAGACCGAGGGATGTGATTGTTCCCCTCTATCTGGCACTGGCGAAGCTGCATCTGGAATACTGTGTCCAGTTTTGGGCTCCCCACTACAAAAAGGATGTGGACAAATTCGAAAGAGTGCAGTGGAGGGTAACAAAAATGATTAAGGGGCTGAAGCAGAAGACCTATGAAGAAAGACTGAAGGAACTAGGCTTATTTAGGCTGCAGAAGAGAAGACTGAGGGCAGACTTGACAGCAACCTTCAAATACTTGAAGGGATGCTCCAAGGAGGATGGAGCTCGGCTGTTCTCAGTAGTAACAGGGGACAGAACAAGGACCAACGGTTTCTAGTTGCAGCTGGGGAGGTTGAGGTTGGATAGCTGGAAAAACTTTCTTACTAGGAGGATGGTGAAGCATTGGAATGGGCTACCTAGGGAAGTGGTGGAATCTCTATCTTTGGAGATATTTAAGGCTCAGTTAGACAAAACCCTGGCTGGGATAATTTAGTGAGAGTAGTCCTGCTTTTTTGGGAGGGGGGTTGGACTAAATGACCTCATGAGGTCCCTTCTAACCCTATGATTCTAAGATGGCACTTGAGTGCAGAGGACTGGACTTGATAACCTCTCACGGTCCCTTCCACTTCTACAAAGATCACCCCACTTTTTGAATCTGTATACACTTGCTAAGCCCATCATATTATATTCCATCATTTTCAAGCATCTAAATCCTTCGTAAGGAGCCTTTCGTTCCTGGGAACACTCCCTGCATTCCCAAACCAAGTGGTTAACTTCCCCTTTAATCCTACATGTTATACAGCCCATCTTTGTGTTTATTCAATAAATAGAAATTATTATTCAATCTACAGTGACCAGTTAACAATTGAAATATGAATACTCCACTGAGTCATTCATAACTCTGTAGTAGTACATTATTTCCTGTTTTGGGGCATACTTCTTAGAATCTTCTTCCTTTTTTCTCCTTAGTCCAAATAAGAATGGCCATACTAGGTCACCAATGGTCCATCTAAACCAGTATCCTGTCTTCTGACAGTGGGCAATGCCAGGTGCCTCAGAGGGAAAGAAAAGAACAGGTAATCATCAAGCAATCTTTGGCAATGCTTGCCATTCCTTTTTAAACCTTTTCTTAACCAACATTTTAAATACCTCTTTTCAACATAATCTTTATATCAGTTTCTCCATTTTAAATCATTTTTTCACTCCCTTCTCTGCCATTTCATTGCCTGATATCCCAGCATCTGTTTGGTACAATAGTAGTATTACTATGTTCACACCCAAGCCTATGTTAACTCTGTAGTCAAACATTATTTCATTTATTAGATCACTTCTGCTCTCTAAGATCCCCTTTTAATTGCCTTTGTCTCTCTAGGTCTCTTTCTCCAGCTGGAATGTAGAAGGGCTGGAATGCACCAGAAGACTATTCTGGCAATTATACAAAAACTAAATAGCATCCTCCAATCAGTGTTACCTCGCATGCGCCAACCATACAAGGTCATGATACCTAATGTGGGGTACTTGTACTTTGAAAAATCAGGACTGCATGTTTGCTCACCAGGCCTCTTAGAGCCCTTCTGAACTGCTACCCCACCCTCTGGCACAATTGTGAGTGCTTGGACTGGTACAGGAGCACTGAGCTCAGTTTAATTGGATGGGTCATGTGATCCAGTGCAAGCCTAGTACAGACAACCTGGAAGTAGCCAGGTAACAAAAGGAGAGCTGATTCTCCCAGTACTGGGGGGTAACATTCAAGTTAGACTCCCCAAACAGCCACAAACATTGCTTTTGATTCCACCAAAAAATGCTCCTGACTCTAGAGGATCAGTCACATTACCAGATCAATTTAAGTTTGGATCTTTCCCAAAATGTCACACTGCCAGCCAATCCTTTAATAACTAAAATTAAAGTTGTATTATAAAAGGAAAGAAACAAGCAAGGTGAAAGTTGTTATATGATTAGAGCAATCAGATACATTTGAAAGTCCATATATATCAGATTTTCAGTAGAACTGTGGCATTTGCCTTTTACTCTTCCTCTGACGTACATGGATGGGTCTCAGTCCTTTGTTTCACAGCTTCAATTATAGATGAGTTGCTCCAAAGGTAGACACCAGAACCAGGGCTGAAGACAATATGGATGTGGTCCAGATGGCTTCTATGTCCCTTTGCCATGCTGCATTTGGAAATTTACAGAAATATGATGGAGTCCAGGTCACCAGGGGAGGTCTTAGTGACTCACAAGGCATAGCTTCTGGGTTCTTTTCCTGCACTTATTGTACCTTTGAGTTCACTTAATGGGCCATTAAGCAGTTTATTGCCATTGTCATCCTGTCTGGGGTGTCGCCCAGAAACACAGTACAAGTTGAAATACAGCTACAACATATGTAAAAGCTTACAGTATCAAGATGATACATACACAATGTTGACAAGTACAACTGCTTCGATTTGCTTTAACAGTCTTACCTGATCCTATGACTTACACTTCCCTGCATTTATTTTCTTCCCATTCTGTAAGTTCCCCATCTTCAAGCATCTGAGAAAGTGGAATCTTCTCTTATGAAAGCTAATGCAATAAATAAATTTGTTAGTCTTTGAAACTGCCACAGGAATCCTTGTTTGTTATATACAAACAATATTGTCATATTCAGCAAATCGTAACACTTCTAACAGTACCTGACATGGCATAATACGAATGATTGTAATCTTGAAATGTTGATGTTAGGTATTATCATAAATGCTCTCCCTAATTCAGAGCATCATATGCCAACTACTCTGTTATAGGGTTTCATCCTCTTCTTCATTTCTGCAAGTGCAAATGCCTTTGTGGACATGTAGTTGCATGCACAGCTATGGAGACTGATTTTTAACTATTATGTTTTTATTAATGTAAATAGAAGCTCTTTAAAAACTTGGCCATGTATCAGTCACTGTTCTAGTGAAACCCTCTTTCTTAACTTAGTTGACATCTAACGATCTATTTTATGGCAATAACTTAACTGCCCTTACTGCTGTATATGTCAGTGGTTCCCAACCAGTGTGCCGTGGCAACACCCAAAGTGTGCCATAAGCATCCCCAACAGCTGGAGTTAAAGTTCCCTCCCTGCTCAGCCCAGCCATGAGGGCTGTGCATGGCCAGGAAAAGGCAGGGGTTAAAGTAAGGGGGAAGGCACCGGAACACAGTTCTGGGCCCCCTATCTTTAGGCAGGCAGCCTTCTGCCCCCCTAGAAATAGAGGAAGGCACCGGAATGCGAAGTTCCAAGGGTCCCCGTAAAAATAGCAGGAGTAGCCTTAGCCCAGCCAGCAGAGAGGGGCGGGAGGCTCGGAGTGTGTGACTCTCCCCCTGCAGGACGGAGCAGCTTGTGTCAGGCAGCCTGCAAACAGCCCAGGTAAAGGCTTTGGGGCGGGGCTGCTGGGGGTTGTGTGGAGCAGGGGTGTGTGTGTGTGTGTGTGTGTGTGGCAGAGGTGGGTGTGTAGCTGGGTTGTGGGGTGGCTGCTTGGTTAGAGGGGATGTAGCTGGGGGCTGGAGGGCTAGTTCTGTCCCCTGCAGTGATGGGAGGGTCCATCACAGGCAGCAGGGGTCTGCAGGAGGTGATGACAGGACCCACTGGGATGGGAGGGAGCAGCAGTGGGGTAAGGATTTGCCCTGGGTGGCAGGGAGCCACTGTGGAGAAGGGGGAAGTGGCTGTTCCACCATGCTGTTCTGCCCTACCTTCCCGCTCCCCAGGTTCCCCCTGCCCCCCAAGCCAATTTTGTTCTCCCATCCTCTCTCTTCTCTTGCCACCCTTATGCTGTTCCCCACATGGCTGCCCTTGTCCTCTTTTGCCACCCCTGCCCTGCTCTGCTCCCCACACTCACTCCTACTACTGCACACAACTCGTGACCTCTCCTGTTTTGCCACCCCTGCCTTGCTACCCCTACTGCCCCACATAGCAGCATTTCTGAAACACTGTGCCATGATTCATGAGTATTCATAAGTAATTTAAGTTAATTTGAATATTTCTGAGTTTTTTAATTGTGGTGTGCCTTGAAAAATTTGAAGGTATCAAGTCGTGCCACAGCAGAGAAAAGGTTAGGAACCACTGCTATATGTTGTTCAATTCTATAGCCATAGAATTTGTCAACACAAAATCTCTGGGACATTCAAAGCTGAAAAGGATGGGACAGGAGAAAAGAAATGGAAGGTAATAGCCAATTAAACAACACAATGGGATTCTGGACTGACTGGATTATTCATGTGTACATTTAAGTTATGATTTCATTTTTATTAAAATGAAGAATCCAGGAACCTTTCTATAACCTTTAGGTCTAGCTTGCCACAGATTCTTGACAATGGGCCTGATTCTGCCATGAACTCCTTGCAGGCAGACCCATCCACTAGCACAGAGCTGACCTGCAGACCTGGGACCTCTAAGGTGATCTAGATCAACAGAATTATAATTGGCTATGATTATAACCACCTCACTAGAAGGTTGTATATACTATTAAAATAGTTTGACCTTTAGCCCTAGAATAGATTCATATTTTTCAAACCACAGAGTATACAGCTTTCCTCTCCCCAAAACACCAGCCTTTGCAAAATATTTAAATAAACCCCAGATCCTGCAAAGATTAGTGCACATGCCTTAATTTTAAGCAAGTAGCTAATGGCATACATTAAACATGTACCAGAGTCTTTGCGTGAATAGGGACTTGATCTTTTCTGTATCAGAAGCCTCATTCTCCACCCTCTATAAATAATTTTCCAGTTTGGCCATAGATTTTCTTCTGTAAGCATCTTCCTCCCCTCAGAGCAGGCACTTTAGGGTAAGTGCTAGTCTGAACAAAGAACATCCCGCCTATGCATTGCAATAGAGACCTCTTGGAAAGAAGATTTGAGTGAGAATTTCTAATAGAGTCAATGAGAATAATTAAGAGCTGGACTATAAAGCACTTGAGAATTCATATGGAATTATTTTACAACTGACAGAGGGTTGATGAGCTAATCCGTGATTCACCTTTTGATACTATATTAAGGAACAGTGCAAATCAGAATTTACAGTTCCTATATTCTCTTTATTTATTCTTTATACAGCTCTACAGAGGCAAGTCACATTGTACAAATGCCTGAAATGAGTGGTCTCTATCCCAAAAGAGAGGTAGATTTTTTTTTTTAAGTCATCGGCGTTAAGACAGAAATGGGGGTCACAACAGAGGATAAGGTCACTCATAGTAAGGGTGCAAGGGAGAAGGAGGGAGCAAGGATGAAGTTGTGAGGACAGCACCAGAGAGCAAGAATGAGTAAGACCGTCCCTGGAGAGAGATGCTTGGAGATGGAAGCAGAACCTGTTGAGCACAGAACCATGGAAATCTGAGCAGGAGTGATAGATCATGGAGAATGAAAGTGAAGGGACCCGTTGGCCAGAGTGAATTTTTAGTGACTGGCATATTAGTTTTTAAAGGCCTGGCACAGACTGGAGCAACCAGATGCCAGAATGCAGAGGATCAGGGAGGGATTTAGAGAGGATGCTGATGCAACAGAAATAAACAGCACACTCAAGAGGTTTGGATGTGCATGAGAGAAGGGAGTTGGAAACTTGCTGCAGTAAATCTGGAGCAATACATCAAAGCAAATGTAGTTACTAGAGATTTACAAAGGGATTTACACTGAAGTAAATGAGAACAAAATCTGGCCTTTTGAGCCTCATTCTGATATTTCTGGCTATGTCTACACTAGCAACCTAGTTCGAACTAAGGAGCCTTAATTCAAACTAATTTGAACCCTGTCTATGCTAGGTTTCACCTAGTTCGAACTAAAAAATTTTAGCAGAGCAAAGCTTAGTTCGAACTAGTTAGTTTGGCTGGTTAGTTCGAACTAAACAGTTAGTTCAAATTTATTTGTGTATTTAGTTTGAACTAGTTTGCACAATGCATACATACTAGTTTGAACTAAATAAGTTGGAACTAGCGGTTAGCTCGAACTAAGTGCTTTTTTAAGTTCGAACTAACTTTTAGTTGGTTTAGTTAGTTCAAACTTAAAAAAGCACAGTTAGTTCAAACTAAAAACCATGCTTAATTCGAACTAAATTTTGAACTACTTAGTTTGGACTAACCAAGTCCGAACTAAGATTTTAGGTGTACACATAGCCTTTTACACTGGTTTAATACAAAGTAATTCCAAGAATGTTAATGAAATTGCTCAGGATTTTCACTGGATTGAGATTGAACTCAAGGCCATTCAGTGGTTTACAGTCTGCATTGCGTCTACTTTACATTAACTGTTGGACAGTATGGAGATGGGAAGCAGTATAAATCCCTAAAATGGATTACATACTGAGGAGATTGTAATGACAACCAAGAGAGCAAACTAACATTAAATATTACTGCTGCTGGCCCTAATTAATATATTTGAACTTAAGCATTGGAAAGAGTTTTGAAGCGATTCTTTGATAACTCAAGAATTTTCCAACGAACACTTAGTTATTAATACAGAGTTTTGGACTTTGACAGCATCAAGACAACATTCTAAGCTATGAACACAATGACCTTTAAGTTCTTTCTCTAAGGACTGGCTGTCAATAAACAGCATGCATAAAAAAAAGTATCCAGAGAAGGTTTCAGTACACCTTTGGCTTACCACTTCTGAACAGTCAGATGCAGGTTCACCACAGGCATGGTCAGTGCCTGGTTAGTTGCTTTTAGAATGCATGATCACCAGAAAAACACTAGCCCAGACATGTCAGGAGCAGTTTTATGCAACAGAGTCACAGAGTTGAGCAATCCCCATTGTGCGGGTTTGTGTAACTGTTATTGATTTGTAAATCCCTTGTTTACCATTCACCTGCTAACTAATGGTTGTTTAACACGCTCCCATGTGTTGGTCACTTTCTTTGTTGATGTCACCGGAGTTGGCAACTCCCAATGTATTTCAATAGCAACCATACAGCAAAATCTCTTAATTTCATGTACACTAACAATATAAAATGTTGACAGAACAATGAGTTTCAGCAGAGACCTTGCTTATGATACCTTACATGGGATGCTTTGTATGAAGTATCACAACCATATATGAATGATGAACCTGGGAGTTACAGCATGTTATTTTGAGGTACAGTGTCTCACACTAATGATTTCAGCTAAGCACTGAGTGCTTAACTTTCTGCAAATGGGACCTTGAGTGTTTCAACTCTGGCACCTGGAAAATGAGACCACACAAGTAGTGACCACCTGTGAAAAGCTGGTTTTAAGTTAATTGCCCAGCAGACATCAGGCAGAGACAGCCACAGTGGTCCTGTGTTGTGGAGGGTAAATTACTTAAATACAGCTTTTTACAAGTGGGCACTAACAGTCATTGCCTCATTTTCTGAGCACCCAAGTTGGTATGTACTTAAATCTGGCTTTCATCTATTTGTATTGCTGTTCTCCATATGTATAACGGGGATAATAATATCTTACTTTACAGAGGTAGTGTAAAGATGTATTAATTGATGTTTGTGAAGTAGTCATTTGATGATGATTAGTATCATAGAAAAGTCCTTGAGCTGTATTCAGAGCGAGATTTGAATGTCATGCACTAAATAATGCCTGAATAATGAGGTTAGAGAAAAATGGAAGAACTCTCCCTTTCGCAAGCAGCACCCATCCTGCTCACTGAATGAGGCAGGTGTCCTGTAGACAAAATAAGTTACAGTCATGTAAATAAAGACTGTGCAAAATGCATGCATACAAGATATGCAAATAAAGGACGCTGACACACATCCATTCAAATATTGTCTTTTTTTTATTTAAAAAAAAGTTAAGGGAAAACTGCTAGTAAGTGAAAAGTGACTATATTGGA
This sequence comes from Podocnemis expansa, assembly GCA_007922195.1. Lineage (NCBI taxonomy): Eukaryota > Metazoa > Chordata > Testudines > Podocnemididae > Podocnemis > Podocnemis expansa. The sequence continues at coordinate 11,549,174 of ML682069.1, read as the reverse complement.
TTTAGATCATTTGTTTGCAAAAGTCCATTTAATAGAATTGTTTTTCACCTTGCAGTCTTTGTCATCTGGAAAGAATGAGGATGGCTGTGACATCTCATGATATGAAAAAGGGGGTGGAGGGTGAGGAATATATTCATTGTCAAAAATAGAAGGAAAAGGGCAAGGGAGGATGCTATTCCTTTTCAAAAGATGAGCAACTGGCAAAGGACTTGTGTATCTAGTGTCACAAAATCATCAGCAGATCTTCACTAACTTCCTCCCTCTGACTATTTTGATGTGTACCTACAAAAGCAAGTTAAGGGTCCTTGTCTTTCAAGCCAGGTGATGAGCAGAACAATTGTCTGTCATTTCCAGTTGTTAGCACATTTTAAAATTTGTAAAATAATGATGCATCTCATGTAAACACAGGCAAGATTAGGTGAAGTAAATGCTCAATAGCTCTCTGACATTAACTATATTGAAAGCAGAAGCTTGTTTATGACAACCACTGAAAAGTAAAGTTTCAAAGGGGCAGCCATGTTAGTCTAGTAAAGCCAAAAAAGCAAGGAGTCTTGTGGCACTTAAAAACTAACAGATTTATTTATCGCAGGAGTTTTCATGGGAGAATATCCCACTTCGTCAGATGCTTTGAAGAGGGAGAACTTACTGAAAAGTAAAAGTTCCTGGAGTTTTCTTTCTCCACTTTCATTAGTGGTTAGTCTGGGTCTTTTTTTAGTCTCTGCCTGTCACCTGGATTCTGTCATTTTTTGTGGAGATCTAAATTTTTGCATGCTCTATATAAAACAATGGCTTTATAGTGAGGAAGTAGAAACTTTTTTCTTTTGCAATTCTGAACACTCAGGAAATCCATCTCTCTCTGAGGCAGAGTTGTAACTATAGTTTAAATCCCCTGGGGCATGTGCTGATCAGAATGCACCCCTTACAATGGCTGGCACCTAGGGTGAGCCACACGGAGCAAGCCCTTTAGTGGAATGGCTCAATGGAGCCGCTCTGGTGAGCCTGGAGCAAAGCCCCACTCGCCCCACCATAGGGTAAGCAAGTATTGCATATAACAGATATGTAACAGTCGCCTTAGCCTAAGTGAAGCCATTTTTACTTTAGCAACGCCATCTTGTTGTTTACAAGAATAGCAGCTACGAAACCCCCTAACTCCCCGCACCCCCGAGTTTATTTTAGCCAATTGTGTGCTTGTAACCTTATATGGCCTATCGAATGTAACAAGATAAAGAAGGTATATAAGCTGAATACTTGCTGTAACCGGGGTCTCTCTGCCATTATATGCAGGAGGCCCATTTGTGATCACAAATGCAATAAAGGAAATACCTTTTCACTCTTGGTGTGGTTATTGACTCTGATGGCACCAAGACAATCCTGGTACCTGAATTCTGGTAACGATAGTTATGGCTCTGCTTTAAGAGTCCGATATTCTGTTACAGTCAGAAATGCCATCCAATTATCATGAGTATAGGGCCTCATTTTGTTCAGCCAATAATTTGGGAGTGATTTCAAAATTTAACTTGCTGATCATGTCCCCTCTACAGTATGAGTGCAATCTGTGAGAGGCCTTTAGGGATATGCCATTCTCCCCTACAGCAGTGTGATTGGGTGTGAATTAGTTTATGGGTTACAGCATATAAATTTATATACTGTAAACCAGTACAGCATAAGCTCTATGTTAACCTAAAATTAAACTACTGCTCTCTCCAGGGACTTAAGGATAGGATTTAAAAAAGCAATAGTGATTATTCCCCCAGTATTGTCACATTTGTGAGTGTAAATGAAAAGTAGGTTTGGGGTGTTGTGTGCACTGTGTATTCTTGATGTGCAACTGTACAGCTCACAAATCCTTGTGTATTTTCACAATACACATCCCTTCATGTCTGGCTTATGCAGACCCTTTCCACACAAGTCAGTCCTCTAATGTGAAGAAAAGCTCAAGGTGCAAATTCCAGAAATGAGCGGCTGAGTTTCATCATCTCTTTGTCATCCTTTCCTCTCTGCCACCTGGAGAGTCCTTCAGTAATGATCTGTCCAATGAAATGTATTCTGTACCAAGGTTTCAGTATTATTCACAGTGTGCCATTCCCGGGAAGACGTCTTGTTACAGCTCTAGGACAAAGTACAGCAGATCTTAAGATCTGTTGAACACCTGAAATTTCCACAGGCACCAGTTTCTCTGCACCTGCTAGGAACAGCTCTCTGTTGACCTTTATACACCAATACTTCAGTTTCCTCAAGAAATCAGATTGGATTTCCTCTTTTGATCATAGAAGTGTGATGTAATGCAAACTCATTACAAGTTTTCTTAGGCAGCCTCCTTGACTTGATTCAGGCTCATCAGAAGCAGATCTGAGCAACAATAAACTGAATTTGTGTTAACAGCTCCCTTCTGTGATGATGTACTGAAAACAAATCTGCAAAATACATCAGAATGCCCTGTGCGTCCCTGCCACTGTATATAAGAACATGTGCCTCACACCAGGGTTTGTGCACACAGGGCAAAAAAGGGATATTTTATAGCATATTTGAATGCTTTACATTAATGTCCCATAATCTGCATCACATCGAGTTGAGTGTTGTTTTCATGTCACCTTCTTTATAACCAAACCATACTCCACCTCATGCCTGAAAGGTATTTGTATCTCATGACTCACACTCACATTCTACACATAGGGCTAAATTCAGCCTTGGGGCTACCTGTGATTCCCTTTTAAGGTGACAAGAGATGTGTGTGCCCACTTCAGGGAGGGACATCAGCTCATAAAGCCTTGGCACTGTTTCTATTGGCAAGCTGTAAATTAATATTTTAACAGTTTAAAAAAATAATTGAAATCCGCCCCAGTACAACGCAGTAGGCAACTCTGTGCGTCATTTGTAACATGCTGCTTAGAAGTGTTGCTAAGCAACCCAGCACCGTTCGAGAAAATCCTGCATTAGCTTGTAGGGGCTGGTGGGGTCGGTTTGATGTGACACGTTGCACGCAGAGATATGCAGAAAGATGTACAGTATGCTCAGGAACGCTACAGTGGTCTCTGATTATTAATAAGCCTCCTTTATTATTCTCTATGTACTGTAGAGGCACGTTATGATGCACGGTGCACTGCTGTAATTTTCCACTGAAAAGCACCTCTGGTGTCTTAATTCTTTCCAAACGTGATTTAGTAAGTAGTGGAATTTTACAGCTTAATCCCATGATGCTCTCTCAGTCCCATGTCTTGGCTATTACCTCAGTCTAACCATAAAGTCAGATCACAATGATGTGACTCACTATTACAACAACAGATAGATGTTGTCAAAGCAGTCATGAGTTCTAGATGCTAGAATTTTCTTTTTTCAGCTCCATAACTTCTGCTGTTTAGAGATCTATTCCATGCTAGTGAAGAGATACTGTAAATATTATTACTGGTCTAAATACTGCCAAACAGCACATAGGACTGCACTAAAGGCTGTGGATTTATAACTGCAGTAAGGAGACACAGATGTAATTTGGTGGGTTGGGAATGGGAGGCCATCTGCAGGATTGGACCACCACAGCAGTACAAAACAGATTAGCTAGGAGGAAAGGGGAAAAGACATGGCAGCAAAGACCTCCCGAAACGTTAAGAGATCCTATAGGGTACCTCAGATGCTAACTTTCAGCTTGGTTTAAAAACAAAAACATTCACTGAGACATTTTTCTAAGGTGAACAACAGTAGAAATGTTTCACTCTTTCCTGTATTGCTTACATAAAACCTGCTTTGCTTAAGTGTGAACATTCACCTGGAGTGTTTAAAATACAAACACAACAAAGTGGCATTAGTGAATGACAACCAACAGAAAGCAGAACCAGCAAGAAATGAAATGGAAATGCTGACCTAGATTCAGTGCTTGGGGAAGGCCCCAGCACAGCTCAAAGTCAAACTTGAGGGGAAAGGGGCAGAACAAGGCTCCTGCAAGTCCTGCCTTGTCAGGTGGTGGTGGCTGGGGAATGGGTCTGGGTTCTGGGAAATGCGTTAATTCTGCACTCCTGTGGCACTTGCCTGGCACATGCACAATGGCTCTAGGGAGAAGCACCACCTGCAACCCTTGGGGGAGTCAAAGTGGGTGGGGTAATTTCTTTTATTGGACCAACTTCTGTTGGTGAGAGAAGCTTTTGAGCTATGCAGAGTTCTGCATTACCTGAAGCTTTTCTTCTCTCACCAACAGAAGTTGGTCCAATAAGAGAGATTACCTCACCCCACCTTGTGTCTCTAATATTCTGGAGCAAACATGGCTACACTGCACCACCACTGCATACAACTTTTGAGGGACTCCTTCCTAGGGCAGAGAAGAGCCTGCTGGTACAGATATTTAGCTTTATCGTCCAAGCTGCATACATGGGAAAAGTAAAGTAGATTTTGTAATGTTTCCAGTTTTTATGACGCCATCAATCTAGATAAGGAAACTGGATGTGAGGAGAAGGGGAGTGTTTTTTTAATGCTCTGGATCAAATTCACTTTTGGTGTAACTCCACTAATGTCAGTGAAGTTAAACAGGGATAAAATGGCTTGTTATTTTTAAACCGAGCCATTTTCATTATGCTTCTGGTACTGGTTATGCATTACTTTGCTCATGTCAGTAGCCCATTGGAACTTAACATGTCCACTCCAGTGCTCAGAGCTAAGGACATGCACCAATGAATGTACAGGACTGAATGCTCCCACAGTAGCTGAGGGAGAGGAGAAAGAAAAGTGAGAGATTGCTTAGAAGACTATGTTCAAAGGCTGTAATTTAAAAGCTTCAACTCTTTTGAGATATATTTCCAGGTACAGATATATGCCCCATTATAAAACTGAGGAACCTATTTCAGATCAGTAGAATCGTTCAAAGAACTTTTTAAACACATGGCTGCAATAAGGGGATAAAATGAGTAGTAACAGAAGACCCAATGGGCATCAGATGCTTTTAAAATATTACTAGGACTATGCAGAGACCTAGTTATGAAGGGCACTTTTTTGACAGCAAAATAGTTGCTGGCTTTTCATAGTTTTGCCCTGAAGGAATAGCATTTCTATTAAGTTGTTTCCATTTTAATGTCTTTTTTTGACATTGTTACAAAAATACTGCGCAGGTCCATCCTGCCCCCAAATTTATCATGGTCGTAGGCCAACTCATGACTTAGAATTTTTAGAAATATTGAAAAATGAGTCAGGTGCCAAAAATGCTCTGTGTTGGACATGATAAAGTATAAAGAGAGTTCCTACCCAAAAAGGCTTGCAGGCTAAAAGATAAACCAGGAAGACCTTAACCAAAGCAGTTTGCTGAATCCTTGTTCAACTGATATGTTACACTTAACCTGATTTTAGCTTTTACCATTGCAGAAGCATTGCATTTAACATTTTACGGCAACCCTATAGAGATGGCTGCATGAGCGTTAAAAAATCTTTAGACCCAAAATAAGTTGTAATTAAAATTCTTGATTTATTAAGTTGCATGAATGTACAACCCAGAATCTAAAGAAAGGCCAAAAGCACAAGCACAGAACAATTAAGTCATTGAAGTTAGTAAAGTCACCAGAGTTCCTTTGGTTTATGGTAAGATAAATGAGATCAGAATTTGGCCCAGAATGCATTATTAAATGTATCAACAAGGGCTGATACGCAAAGACCTTTTTTCAGAATGCTCTCTGAATACTATTGTTGCTGGAGGTGGGTGGGGGAGAATAGGTAAGAATATTTTTGCCCCTAACCCCCAAAATATTTTTTTTTAGTTTTTCCATGCTTAGCCAAATGAGGAGGAACAGTCTTTATTTGGTCAGGCTCGAAGCAAGCCAAGTTCCTCCTGGTTTGTATATGGGCTGTTTAATTTGATTATGAAAACAACTAAGTTCCATCACAACTTTCTGTTCGGCTTTATCCATTCAAACAAGCCAGACAAATCTAGGAAATTAATTTCACACCACATTGAACAAATGGAATGTGAAATAGAGTTCATCAGTGTTTCATACATGCAAGATTGCAAGATTCAAATGCAACATAAAAGGGAGGAAGATATTTACTGGACTTTGAATGCAAAATTAGAAGGAAATATTTAGTGGACTTAAAATGGACAAACATGATTCCACAATGTCCACCATTAAAAAAAATGTTATTGATATTTGTTTCCCTCTTGCAGGGGCATTGCTGGATAGCAAAAAGATCCGGGGCACAGGCCCACAGGCTCCACCTGTGCTAGACCCTGCCCCTGTCATGGGCCCGCCCCCAACAGGCCACATCCACAACAGACAACCCCCCCCCCATTACCCAACAGGCCCTACCCCTATCCTGGGCCCCACTTGAAACTGGAATTCACATTAAGTATTTGAAGTGGGGAAGTTCCACATGAAATAGAAATTTTGGAAACATAGAGATGTGATGTTTCTGAAAGGAAATATGCTCGCTGGGGCCGTGCCAGCTGATGACTAAAATTGAAGCTGTCAGTTTCTAGCCAGCAGCTGTCTAGGCACCAATGCAGTCTGACCATGTCAATGTCCATGGATTATCCTGGTCCAGAGTGTTTAGCCTCTGTACCACTCTCCCACCACACAGAGGCCCCATGCCATGCTGTGATACAACTCCTCCTTCATATCCCTTTGCTCATTTTAGTTTTAATTAAATCATTCTCCTCCAGTGTTCCCTACAAATGAATCAAGGTGCTGGCAGTATCCTCTTAAAAGCTCACTGACCATGTGAGGACATATAAAAATTCTCATCTGACAAGGCATATCTTTCCCTATCTCCTATAGGTTTCTGTTGCTAAACATCAGGAGTCATGGAGATCAGAAAATAGGATTGGGAGGGAGGGTGGTGCATGAGACCATCCCTGGGACTTCCAGTCAACTTCTTTAGGGTCTCCAGGTACTGGAGAAGTGGATGGCATCTAGGAGCCCAGATGAGAGATCACATGCTGCTGACCCATGCTGAAGACACCTACCACTGCAGTTCTCAAGCTTTTAAAATAGAGCCCACGCCTCTCCTGAACTTTGCTGTAATGCTTGCCCTCCACTTTGAGTGGCAGCATGAGATTGTGGAGCAGGGGAGTGGAAGGATGGGATGGTAGCACAGCAGCTGAAATTCGCCATGCTGGGCTGCTTATAACACAGGGCAAGAAATTTAAAAAGGCTCTGACCCTCCCAGCTTCTAGGTGTATGCAACCCAGGTAGGGGAAGTTGGGGAGCTCATGAGGCAAGCAGCCAGGCTGGCTGGGGCTGCCAGTGCAGTGCTATAAGCAGAGTCACACCAAACTGGCTGACCCAGCCAGACAGCCAGGCTGCCTGCCTTCTGCCTCCCCAGCAAATAGCCAAAGAGAGGACAACAAAGTGAACTGAGAAGAAAGCAGAGAAGCCTCCTGCAGTATTCCTCCCACCCTGCCCTTAGCTCCTGCCAGACTCCCAATCCCCCTTCTGGGGAAACAAAGCAGAGAGGATTTAGCAGCAAAAACTAAGTAAGCCCACTCTTACAGGAAAGAGCGAGTCCAAACCAAAAATACAGCATTACTGGGATCACTCTATCCAATGCAAGACAGACACCATTACAGGAATTCACAATGAAGTACAACAACTGTAAAACAAGAAAGGCACATTCAAAGAGTAACAAGTTTATTTATTGCTAGAGCTTTTGGGGGTGAAATCCCACTTTGTCAGACACTTGAAAATGGTTTCCAAATAGGATTTTGCTTGTGTGATAAATAAATGTGTTACTCTTGAAAAATACCACAGTACTTTTTTCTATTATTACTGGATTAGACTAACATGGCTACCCCCCCTGGAACTTTTCAGTAAAAGGATGGTTAACTTTGTGGCATGCTGCCTGATGTGTACTTATGTTGTGCAGTCATAGGAGGGCAAAACTAAAGAGCAGAATAAATAGTGATATTAAGTAGCGACATTATTGGTAGGTCAAGCCTCACTCATGATCTCCCAACAAAACTCTCAAATCTCAGGAATTTTGTCCCCAGGCCCAGTCTGCTAATATTTGCTCAGTCTTCTGTAGCCACAGTCAGTGGTGGCTTTTGGGGTAGGCAAAGCAGGTGGCTGCCTAGGGCCCCAAACAATAAGGGGCCCTGTCTTCAATCTCGTAGACAGAAATGAAAACAGAGAAAAATATAGAAATTTTTCCCATATAGCAGAGCTAGTAGGACTGGAAGCCTAAGCACTTTTCACTCTTGGTTCATCAAGGCAAGCTATCATTAGGATCTGTGCTTCATCTGAAATGCAGATTTCACCATTATCTGCGCATCACCTTGACATTGACATGCTAAAAAGCAGGAGCAAGCAACAGACAGCACAATGACAGGAACTTTTACAGTGGCCTCAGCTTTTAATTCCTCAGTATGGCCATTTATTTTGCCATTTTTTTATTTTGTGAAATACTGCCCTTTTCTTTTCTTTTTTACCTGTATTTTTGTATTTTCCTTTGACTTTGTGGAAATTTTTACTTTGACTTTTTTAAGCTCAGGTTACCAGGTAGGTCCATATAGGCTGCTACATCTAAATACAGTGCTTTCCTTTGGCAATCATTACATCTCTGTGTGATGTCTGTGCAGTATGTCTTTCTTTTCATAAGTAATTCTTTAGCTTCCTTTGTACTTAACTATTTAATATTTTGAGGGGGCCAGAGTCTTATAAACTTGAGTACTTCAGAGAATTTCATTGAAATTTGGTGTTTTTCATTTCACTTATTTTTATTTATTATTATTATTATTTGTATTAATTATCTCTAGTGCACATAAACCCAAGCCCATATGAAAAATTTGTAAGATTTGATGGCCAAAATTTTAAATGTGGTATTTTAGTTATTTTTGAGCCATCATTAATGTTATCTCTTCTTATTTATTAATTAATGCTCACACTTTTTAAAAAAAATTAAAATGTTCACTTCAACTTTGTAGTTCAGCATTAGCTGCTTTATGTTAAGTGAATGATGATCAACTTACAAGCTTCACGATGGGAAGATCTTTAAAAATACCATAGCCAAGAATAATTTACGAGTTCCAGAGGGATAATCATATTAGTTTGGTTCAGCAAAACAAACAACAAATCCTGGGGGGTGGTATGGGGCAGTTAAGGGTGCAGGAGGGACTGGAACCATAGGGAAGGTAGCAGTGTTTAAGCAGGAATTCCAAACTGGCAATATGGAGTCTTGGCTCAGGGTTACAGAATTATTTCACTTATGACACTAAAGGACATATATCCAACATTAATTAACATGTACTTTAAAGGTAAACACAATTAGTTATCTCTGACCCTCCATATTATCTGTCCCTGTCCCACACCTCCAGTCTCTTCCTGCTTAATGTAGAACAATCTCTCACACAAGAGAACAATTTCAAGCACAGGATAAATACTAGGCACAGCATATGGTGGTGTTCAGCAGAGTTCACCTTTACAAATAATAGCACTGTTGATGAGGTTACCTTCCCAGACCACCTGCTGCCCCAGCCTCACAACTGAGGCAACAAGGCAAGGGGCAGGAGACCCCGCAGTTGTGCCAGGCCGGCCCCACCGCAATGTGAGACCCTGTGGTCAGACCAGGCAGCTCCACCACCTGGGCATGTGGTGAGGGCTGGGGACCCCAGGCCAGGCCAGCCCTGACCCATGGGCATGGGCTGAGGGCAGGAGACTCTGGGTTGGCACCCGAGCCTTGCCCCCTGAGCTGTGGGGGGCTGCCTGGTCAGGGCTGCACCACAGCAGCCTGGCCACCAACCTGATCCCCAGGGACCCACGGCTGAGGGATGGTCCCTGACTCACCAGCCTTCTGCTGGCCTGACCCTGGCCTGGACAGAGGCTTAGGTACATCCCTTGGGCCACCTGGTGCTCAGGTGAGGAGCTCCATTTCCAGGCCACCCCCCCTGAGGCCCCTAGGCCATGTGGGGGTCCCCCCTGCAGGCACTGGGGAAATGCTCATGGACCCAGCTGGGACCTAGAGGCCATGGGGAGAATGCCTCCAGCCCAGGGGTACCCCTGCCAGTCCCAGCTGGGGCCCAGAGGTTTATGGGCACCCCCCGGTCTCACCCAGGGCCCAGAAGACTAGGGGTAGCCCCCTGAGTCCCACCTGGGCCCCAGAGGTCTGGGGACACCACCACCAGTCCCACATGGGCCCCAGAGATTTCAGGGCACCCCTGCCCATCCCACCCGGGGTCTGGATGCCTATTGGCACCCTGACAGCCCCACCCAGGGCCCAAAGGCCTGGGAGAATCCCCTGCCCCCAACCCACCTGGGACCCAGAGGCCAGGGACTAATTCCCTGCTTCCACCCAGGGGCTGGAGCCCATGCAGGGAAGCCCCCCTCGGCCCCAGGCAGCCCCTTCTCTCCCCACACCCCCTCGTCTGACCAGGGCCTCCAGCCAGGGCCATGCCTAGGGGGGAGCAGGGCCCAGGGCAAATCAGTTTGTGTGGGCCCCCCCCCCATTTTAAACTTTGCAGTGCAATGTTCCCTCTAAGCCAGTTGGTTCCCAGCCAGTGGTCCGGGGACCCCCAGAGGTCCACAGACACTTTGTAGGGGGTCTGCGGAGCCTCTCCCGACCCAGGGCTGGAACCCAGCCACAGCCCTGATGCTCCCTGCCAGGGCTGCCTCTCCCCGTCTGTGGCTGTATCCTGGCAGGGGATGGAGCCACAGCAGCTCCCCAGCAGGGGCAAGGGCAGGTGACCACAGCTGCTAGGGCTCAGCTCCCTGGTGGTGCGGGCAATGGTGGTGGCAGTACTGCTCACCAGCTGTCCCACTGGTGCGGGTCAGAGTCTGCCCATGCAGGCCAGATTACATAATCAGCTGAGGGTGGGGTCCACAAAGATTTTTTTTTTGTTATTGTTGTTGTTACAAAGGGGTCCCCAGCCTGAGAAAGGTTGGGAACCACTGCTCTAAGCTGATGATGCAGCTGAGCAAGTTCACTGTTGGTTCTCCAGGCCCCAATAGGCTTCTTCCCTGCTGCCCACTGTCTCCCCATTAACTTGTGCACCCATAACTTGTTCAGCTGCATCATCAGCTTAGAGGGAACACTGGGCAGTGTCATAATTTTTCTTTAATAAAATCATAAATGTCTAGCCCTCAGGCCAAAAAGTTGCAGAGAGAAGCAGAAAAACATGACCTGACTTTATCCTAAAGGCTCAAAACCCAGAAGTCAAAGAAAATAGTTCCCCCCATTTATTATTTCTTTAAACATCTCTTTATTTTTAAGTGAGTTTTAATGAGATATTTAAGCAAGACTTCTGACTATTTTTGATGTTTAGGGTAGGCAATCCTGAATGTGTCATGGTGATGTTCCATCAACCTCACAGCCAAGTGGACAGGAGCATCTGGATGTACTCTTTGTGGTTCTGGTTTTCTGTTCAAGATGGGCACACAATTTTACAAGTTTAATAACTTTTCTTAGATCAAGTTTTTGTTAAATTGAAAATTCAGAGAGAGGGAAGCTATTTTTGGATGATAAGAAATAAATTCAGGTCCTCTCTCACCTTAAGGCACTGGATTCCAATTGTCTAATGTATGTTATTTCCTTTATGTTGCCTGACTCTTTCCTCTTCCATCTTATTTTAATATATGTATTCACACATTCGTCATCGCTTTGCAGGTGATCTAAGTAATGAAAGTCAGGTACTGTTTGAGGATGAGAGGAAGAAACAAGGGACTTTTGGCCTCCTCTTAGATACCCTGATGTAAATCAAAGAAGGAGTCTTATGGCACTTTTAAAAGCTAACAAATAAATAAATTTGTTAGTCTTTAAAAGTGCCACAGGATTCCTTGTTTGTTTTTGGCCACAGTTGCTTTTCTCTTTGCCATGCTTTGGGACTGGTGGTCTGACTGCAATCAATGACAATGGGGCTTATTTACAATGCAGAAGGAAGGACAAAAAACTACTTTAATGTGTTGATTGATGGCCATTAACCTAAAAACCCAGTATTTCCATATGAGTGCTAGCCTGGGGTCTTCTCTCTCAGGTATAATACATCATTATCTGAACAGAGAAGTTTGCTCAAAAAGACATTCCTGAAGACTGAAAATTCTTGTTAAATGTAGAAGGAAAAAAGTTCTTTAATATCTGAGAACGCTTTCTGGATATGCTGACGTAAATTCAAAGAGAAGGTCCTGTTTTGTAAAGGTTGGGGATGTGACATTCTCCTGACTTAGTCCCCGTTTGCTTGACTGAGGCTGGCTCCATAAGTTTTACCTCAACACTTGCCCTTTCTCTTCCCCTCAGGGAGCAGTTGTGGGAAGGTGGCTACTTAAGAGTTCCTGTAACCAAACGCTGCCTGTCCCAATTCCCTTCCCCCTTCCCTGACCAGCCGGAGCTGCTCCCTAGTCCCACAGCTTGAAAAAGCTCCCTGCTTCCTTACTCCAGCCAGCTGCGTGGGATCCCCCAAAAGCGTGAGGCCCCCCAAAGTGGAGGGCCCAGGGTGGTTGCCCCTCCTGCCCCCCGTAAGGACAGCCCTGCCTCCAGCCCCCCAACTCCTACCTCCTCCATGCCGGAGAAGCTGCTTGTTTGAAAGTGGCTCCCTTCCTCCCTCGGCCCCTCCCCGCCCCCGGCTGGTCACACACCTGGCTGCCGCACCTGGGCGGTGGAGGGGAAGCTGCAGCTCCCAGTCCCAGAGCTCTGCGGGGTCCCAGCTCCCAGCGCCAGAACTGGGGGGTCCAAAACAGACTCGGGGCTCCATGGGGGAGATTCGGGGCACGTGCCCGGGGTCCCCAGCGCCAGCGACGCCACTGCCCTCTTGTGATAATGAAAAAGACGCTATTTCAGTACATAACGTCAATGTATACTCTTTGATATACCAGTCAAAGGCCAAACTGTTCCATAGGGGTGGATCCTTACACCTGAATAGGATACAGTTGACTATTGGGCTAAAGGCCGGCAGAGATATCCATATGGAGCAGTTTGCAGGATCAGAGCCCAAACATAGACTAATATTATTGACTGGAATATTTTCAAATGTACTCTGGAGTAACTCAAACAAACTGACCCAAATTTAATGACAAGAAGTTCTTTTCCCCTTTAAAATGCATGTCTATGACATGAAAAGTTCTCGATTACTAACAGGTGCAGTATGACAAGAGCAGTACAACCTTACTCTGCCAAATTGTCTCATAACTACCTCTAGACAGGACACAGAGAGAAGTTCACTTTTCAGTCACATTCAATCAATGGCCTTTCTGCTTAGAGTGCCATCATTGAGAGTGGCTTCTTTGACTGACACTTGCTCGCTAGCAAATCGACCAGGACCAATAATTCACTGCACATGGTACTACTCTGGATTCTAAGGCTAGTTTTTCAAAAACAGGTTTATCTTCCAGTTGTCTAACAGCAGTGATATAGCAAGCATGCTTAGATCATAAGCTCTTTTTGGTATGTATTTGTGCAGCATGTAGCACAGTGGAGCCCTAGTCCGTGACTAGAGCTCTTAGATGCTACGGCAATACAAATAAGTAACAATAAAAGTGTTATCAAGGTTCTCAATGTCCTCTTTATTTTAACACCAGTTCTATATGGTCATAACTCAAGCAACTGCTATAGAATTATGCCAGATTTACAGCAGTGTACGTGTGATGAAAATAACTACACCTCCTAGCTTCTCTGTGTCACTTTTCAGCCACAGAAATCAAAGTGCTTCAATGAGGACAGTATTATTATCCCTATTTAACAGAGGAAAAAACTGAAGCCCCAGGGATGAAATGACTTGCCCATGATCACCTAGAGGGCTAATGGCAGAGCCAGAAATAAAATCCAGCTCTCCTGAGTGCCAGTCCAGTGCTTCATTAGGTTCCCAATATCAATGCCAAAAGTAACAAATTCAGCCACCAGTACAAATTACCTGCAGACCTTCTTAGTAGTATTTAGGACTCAGATTCATACAAAAACCAGTTGTTTTTCATAGTTATTTCATGCACAACTTCTAAAATATTCAAATTACTGAACTGTTGCATGTAATTACCTGCAATTACATTGCATCAGATTTTGTAGATGATTGCTCACACTTAGCCACACAAAAAACAAATTTACAAAAAATAATGTTTCATTGTGGTTTACTGTTAAGTGAGTCTAACAAGCTTTAATACTTTAACTTAAATGAACCACAACCTAGATGTTTTTGTTGAGAAAGTTAGATGCACCTGGCTATGTTCTGTCAGCCTTTTTTCCTTCCCAACAAAGTACTACAGTAACACACATAAACTGGGGGATTATTAGTATAAGTAATATTATTTCTATAATAAAATTTTATCAGTTAACAAATTAGAATAAAAGCATCATTGCTTACCTGCAAGAGCATGTAGGCTTCCTACAAATATCCCTGGAAAAGTTTGCAGTGGAATACACTGGTGTTGAAGAGATGCTGTCAATTTGAAATCCAGTCAGTTGCACAAATGAGGTAAAGTCAGGTCCTAAACTCACCCTTGAATTTTCTGGGTGATTTTTGTTATTTTACAATCACATTTTAGAAAAAACATTTACAAAATACTTCCATCCCATGTCTATCCCCATCCCATCTTCCTGTGAAAAAAACCTCACTCACAGAGGCAGGGGAGAAATGAGTAAGGGCCTTTCCAAGCAACTGTACCTTGGAACACAGCTTAAAAATAATAAATAAGGGGTTGTTTTTAATTTGTCCATTGGTATCTGAAGCTCTAGTTTCATTTTTAAAGGTTTGTTCTGATGCCATTATAGCTAGGAATATGGCGATTTAAAACCACTGAAAGCTGAGATTCTCCAGTAATCACTGGGCTCCAGGAGACAGGGATTTAACTAAAACACCACTTCTCAAGGCTCATGATGATAAAAACACAAGAGATGGGAGCACTGTGTGATTTGTTGACACCTTTATGTTTGCTGTTGAAAATAACTGTCCTTAGACAAAGCCCAAGCTACACCCATACATCTTCTAATGACATCAGTAGAAGTTGTATGAATGCAACACACAGAATTTTGCATAAAGGAACAAAGCACCTCTGTTTGGTGGTATTACTGTCCATGCATTATTGTAGGTGCTTCATCAAGGCTGAGTTTGACAAAAAGACTTATGGGCATGCTGTTTTTTTTTCTAGTTTGGCTCAAGTAACCACCAGGGCTCTCAATTTTGTAGCAATAGCAACATCTAGTGTTAGAACGTCTGTCCTAGATTCCCACAGACTAGGTTTTTTCCTTTAATAGTGATATCCTGCATTTCTGTAGCACTCTCCATCAGACAGCCTTTCTACCGACTCCTCAACAGTTAACTAATAAAACCTCAACACCTCTGTTAAACAGTGAGCCATTTTTGCTCCATATTATAAAAAAGGAAGAGTCAAGCAGATAAAAACCTAATCCAGAGAGATGGCTTCAGTGGTGTGCACACCTCTCTAGGTGAGATATTAGTGACTTAAGAAACTGGGACAGAGACAGAAGTGAAAGTCTCACTGATCCATTTACAGACACATTATTTCAACACCACCAGCCAACAATGATTCTGAAGGGGGCTGGCCATTAGCAGGGATGCTTATTAGAAGAGCGTGGGAAATGTTTGATTGCTCATGGGCCTTACCTGCTGGGGGAGGATTTCCTCTCCGTGAGTCTGACTGAGTATGTCTACACTTAATAATCCGAGTTCAAACTAAATTAGTTTGAATTAATTAATTTGAGCTAATTGTGATTAATTCAAACTAACTTAATTCGAATTAGTGTGTCCACACTAGAAACCTAAATTGAACTAGCATGCCCACACATAGGGCTTGCTAGTTCGGCTTAGAAGGGGAGTACCATGGGAAGTTTGGCAACGTGGCCTCCAAGAAGGGCCATCCCCGCACCCAATCCATAAAGAGATGAAGGCACCCTGGAAGGAAGAAGGTCAAACTGCCTTTACTTCGAACTAACAGTTAGTTCAAACTAGCGCAGCTCCACTGGGTTAATTTGAACTAAAGACAGGTTTACAAGTTTGAACTAAGCTTTCCTAAGTTCAAACTAAGCAATTCCTTAGCTCAAACTAAGGAAAACCAGTGTGGCCATGGACTAATTTAGTTCAAATTAAGCCTCCTTAATTTGAACTAAACTCCCAATGTAGACATAGCCACTGAGGCAAAGTGTGTTTCCCTTGTTCCACAGAGATGGGGGTAGGTCATGAGCACAGAAAAAAACAAAAAAACCCAAACAAAATAAACCACACAAGCAGTCCTGTGGCACTTAAACACTAACAGATTTATTTTTCACATGGACTTTTGTGGGAGAAAAATCCTACTTTGTCAGATGCTTTGAAGAGGGGGGAACTTACAGAATGGAATGAAAATAAATGCAAGGGAGTGTGAAACAGGGGATCAGGTCGTACAGTAATAGCAAATCAGAGTAGCTGTTAAGGTTCAAATCCTGGGAAAGCTGAAGTTAAATTACCTGTTGTAATGGGAAAACAACCCATAGTCTTGATTTAATCCTGCTTTCACATAATCTAATTTGCATATTAATTCCAATTCAGCTGTTTCTCTTTGAAGTCTTGATATCCCACTGATGTCCCTGAGTATGGTCCTTAACAAATCATTTATTGAGTGATTAGAAAGATGGAAGTGCTCAGCAACTGGTTTTTTGTTTTGTGATTTCTGAAGTCAGTTTTGTGTTCATTTATTCTTTTACACAGGGATCGTCCTGTTTGTCCAATGTATAAGGCATTGGGGCATTTCTGACACATGATGGCATAGATCACATTAGCAGATGAGCAGGTAAATGAGCCTTTGATGGAGCAGCTGGCTTGATTAGGGCCTATCATGGTATCTTTTGTGCAGATATGTGGTCAAAGTTGGCAACGTGGTTTGTTGCAGGGATGTGTGCCTGTTTTAAAGTTTCTGTTGTCAGATCTGTAGTTGCTGGTGAGTATCTGTTTCACGTTGAGTGGCTGTCTGTCAGCGAGGAGAGGTCTGTCTCCCAAGGCTTGAGAGAGTGAGGGATCATCTTATAGAATAGGCTGGAGGTCCTTAATGATCTGTTGTAGAGGTCTGACTTGAGGGTTGTATGAGGTGACTAGTGGCATTCTATGGTTTTCTTTTTTGGGCCTCTCCTTCAGTAGATGACTTCAGGGTACCCATCTAGCTCTAATCAATTTGTTTTCTTACTTCCCCAAGTGGGTACTGTAGTTTTAAGAATGCTTGATAGAGAGCCTCAAAATGCCTGTCTCTGTCTGAGGGATCAGAGCAAATGCAGTTATATCTTAGGGCTTGGCTGTAGACAGTGGATTATGTAATGTGTTTTGGATGGAAGCTGAAGGGATGTAGGTAACTATACTAATCAGTAGGTTTTTGGTATAGGATGGTGTTGATGTGTCTATCCGTAATTTGTACTGTAGTGTCGAAAAAGTGGATCCCCTGTGTGGAGCGTTCTATGCTGAGTTTATTGTGGAGTGGAAATTGTTGAAATCTCTGTGGAAATCTTCAAGAGCATCCCTGCAATGGGTCCAGATGATGAAGATGTCATCAGTGTAGCATAGGTAGAGGTGATGTGTCTTGGGATGAGACTTGAGGAAACATTCTAAGTTGCCCATAAAGATGTTGGCAATATTGTGGGGCCACGCAGGTGTACAAAGCAGTGCCACTGACTTGGAGGTATAAATTATGTTCAAAACTGAAATGGTTGTGGGTGAGCACAAAGTCACAAAGTTCACACATGGCTGTAATAGATTGGATTCAACCCCCAGAAAGGAAAACCAGTGACAACGGTGGGGATTGGCTCAAATCAGTCCAGGTAAGGTGAGACAACCAACAATTAGAGAGCTGGTCAGTAACCCAGATAGTCCCTTCAGGAGTCTATAGTCTTCTGCCCTTGTGTAGGACAAGGCAAGCAAACAGCCTATAGCCCTCACAGGCAAAGGGGAAAAGCACAAGCAAAGCAGCACAGGAGAGTGTGAGGTTACCAGCCCAGGAATAGTGTGGCGAGGGGTATGGAGACACGGGACCTCCCAAATCCCCCACACCCCAGCCTGGTCCCTACTGATGGTGGAGCATTTCACCACAGGGTCAGCAGGGCTCCAGCCACAATACACTGACCAGTGTTCAGGCACAAGCACAGCCAGATTGCAAGCAGCTACCTCTGACTTACTTTTCCCTTCACACAGTACCTGCCCCCAAGGGTTCTCACACACTCGCCAGGACACACTGCCAGTGACAGTCCCAGTAGCTCCTCAGCATCAGGCTTATCGAGTGGGTCAGGTGAGCCCCCAGTGTAGCTGTTATCCTGCCTAGGCTCCCACTCCAGCAAGAGACACCTTTCTCTTCCAGCAGCTCTCCCCTGAGTTAGAATCATAGGGTTGGAAGGGACCTCATAGATCATCTA
This sequence comes from Podocnemis expansa, assembly GCA_007922195.1. Classification (NCBI taxonomy): domain Eukaryota; kingdom Metazoa; phylum Chordata; order Testudines; family Podocnemididae; genus Podocnemis; species Podocnemis expansa. Next base: position 11,530,907 of record ML682069.1, on the reverse strand, counting down.
GTCCAACCCCCTGCCAGAGGCAGGACCACTCCCACTAAACCATCCCAGTCAGGGTTTTGTCCAGCCGGGCCTTGAACACCTCCAAAGATGGAGACTCCACCACCTCCCTCGGCAGCTCATTCCAAGGCTTCACCTCTCTCCTAGTAAAAAAAGTTTTTTCTAATATCCAGCCTCAACCTCCCTAACTGCAACTTGAGATCATTGGTCCTCGTGCTGTCCTCTGTAATTACCGAGAACAGTCGAGCTCCATCTTCCTTAGAGCATCCCTTCAAGTAGTTGAAGGTTGCTATCAAATCCCCCCTCAATCTTCTCTTCTGCAGACTAAATAAGCCTAATGCTTTCAGTCTTTTCTCATAGGGCTTGTGCTCCAGCCCTTTAATCATTTTGGTTGCCCTCCTCTGAACTGTCTCTAGGATGTCCCTGTCCTTTTTGTAGTGGGGAGCCCAAAACTGAACACAGTATTCTAGATGTGGCCTTACCAGTGCAGAATAGAAGGGAATGATCACATCCCTTGACCTGCTGGTAATACTTCTTTTGATGCAGCCCAGTATGCCATTGGCCTTTTTGGCAGCAAGAGCACACTGCTGACTCATATCTAGCTTCCCATCCACCATGACCCCCAGGTCCTTTTCTACACTGCTGCTACTTAGCTGAATGTTTCCCAGCCTGTAGCAGTACATGGGGTTTTTTCGTCCCACATGCAGGATTTTACACTTGTCCTTATTGAACCTCATAAGATTTCTATTGGCCCACTGTTCCAATTTATCTAGGTCTCCCTGAATCCTGTCCTTGCCCTCCAACGTGTCTACTGGTCCCCGCAGCTTGGTGTCATCCGCAAACTTACTGAGAGTGCAGTCTATTCCATCATCCAGATCATTGATGAAAATGTTGAACAGAACCGGCTCCAGGACCGACCCCTGGGGCACACCGCTCGTGACTGGCTGCCAGCTAGACATGGAACCATTGATTCCTACATGCTGAAACCATTGATCTAGCCAGTTTTCTATCCACCTTATAGTCCACCTATCCAACCCATACTTCCTTAATTTGCCAATGAGAATGCTGTGGGAAACTGTATCAAAAGCCTTGCTAAAATCAAGGTATAGCACATCAACGGTTCTTCCTGCATCCAGAAAACCAGTCATCTGATCATAGAAGGAGATGAGATTGGTCAGGCATGATTTACCCTTGATAAATCCATGCTGAGTGTTCCTGATCACTTTATTTTCCTCTAAGTGTTTGAGGATGGATTCTTTGAGAATCTGCTCCATAATTTTTCCAGGGATTGAGGTGAGGCTGACTGGTCTATAATTCCCCGGATCCTCCTTTTTCCCTTTCTTGAAAATAGGCACTACATTTGCTTTTTTCCAATCCTCTGGCACCTCCCCTGTTCTCCATGAGTTTTGAAAGATAACGGCCAGCGGTGCTGCTATCTCATCGGCCAATTCCCTTAGCACTCTTGGATGCAGTTCGTCCAGCCCCATGGACTTGTGCACATCCAGCTTCTTTAAGCAGTCCCTAACCTGACCTTCCATCACCAAGGGCCTGTCTTCTTCTCTCCCATCTGCCACACCCATGGTAGTGGGCTGGGAGCTGACCCTGCCTGTGAAAACTGAAGAAAAAAAATGCATTGAGCACTTCAGCTTTTTCCTCATCCTCTGTCCCAAGGATGCCAGCCCTATTCAGCAAGGGGCCTACACCATCCCTGATCCTCTTCTTGTTATTAACATACTTGTAGAATCCCTTCTTGTTATCCTTTACATCCCTCGCTAGCCGCAACTCCATTTGTCCTTTCTGATTTTATTTCTGCAGTCCCTAGCAATATCTTTATATGCCTCCTTGGTCATCTGACCAAGCTTCCACTTCCTGTAAGCTTCCTTTTTATGTTTAAGCTCAGAGCAGAGTTCTCGGTTAAGCCATTCTGGCTGCCTCACGTTTGTTCTTTCTCCTAATTGGAATGGCAACTTCCTGTGCCCTTAGCAGGGTTTCTTTAAAATATAACCAACTCTCTTGAACTCCTTTCCCCTTCAGATTAGCGTCCCAAGGGATCCTGCCCATCAGTTCCCTGAGGGAGCCAAAATCTGCTTTTTTGAAGTCCAGGGTTTTTGTTTTGCTTCTTTCCTTCCTTCCTTTAATCAGCATCCTGAACTCAACCATGTCATGGTCACTACTGCCTAGCTTGCCATTTACCTCTACATCCCTGATCAATTCTTCCCTGTTTGTGAGCAGCAGGTCGAGCGGTGCAAGGTCCCTAGTTGGTTCCTCTAGCATTTGTACTAGAAAGTTGTCCCCAACATTCTCTAAAAATTTCCTGGATTGCCCATGCACTGCTGTATTGGCCTCCCAGCAGATGTCAGGGAAATTGAAGTCCCCCATCAGCACCAGGGCCTGTGATCTAGAAGCTTCCGCTAGTTGTCCATAGAACACCTCATCCACCTCCTGCTTCTGGTCTGGTGGTCTATAGCAGACACCCACCACAACATCCCCTTGTTGCTTTTCCCTCTCAGTGTAACCCAGACTTTCTATTGGCACGCTTCCACTTCCATAATGGAGCTCTGAGCAGTCATAGAGCTCTTTTACATATAATGCTACTCCTCCCCCTCTTCTTCCCTGCCTGTCTTTCCTGAACAGTTTATACCCATCCATGGCAGAGCTCCAGTCGTGCACACTATCCCACCACGTCTCCGTCATTCCTATAATATCATAGTTCCTTGTTTGTGCTAGTATTACCAATTCTTCTTGCTTATTTCCTAGGCTCCTCGCATTAGTGTACAGGCACCTAAGATACCCGGTTGATTGCTCTACTTTGTCATGTTGATTTCCAATTCTATTACATAAACCTCCTTGCATTTTTTTCTTGGAGTTCTCCTCCCCCACTCTCCTCACATATTGGGGCTTCAGTAGAGCACTTAAGACATTTATTTGATTCCCCCCCCACATTCCTTCTCTTTTATTGCTGTTGATACAGTCCCAGCACCCCCCAAGTTCCATCCCCTCCCCCAGATCACCCACATTGTTACTTACCTGTGGGCTTTGGTCTCCTTCCCCCGTTTAACCTAGTTTAAAGCCCTCCTCGCTAGGTCAGCCAATCTGTGCCCAAACATGCTTTTCCCCTTCCTGGACAGGTGAAGGCCATCTCTGCCTATCAATCCTCTGTCGTGAAACAGGACTCCATGGTCAAGGAAGCCAAATCCCTCCTGACCACACCATCTTCGCAGCCAGGTATTCACCTCTAGGATGCATCTGTCTCTCCTCAGGCCTCTAGCCGTGACTGGAAGGAGCCGGGGGCTGGAGCCCCCCGAGCAGGGGTTGCAGTCCCCCCAGCAGGGGACGGCGTGAGCTGGGGGCTGCGGCCACCCTAGGCCCCTTGTAGCTCCCCTGACCTGGGCAGCGGAGCCTGGGGGTGCCGCAACTCCCTAAGCCGCTTGCCCAGAGGGCAAGCAGCTTGGGGCAACCCCCCCAGGCTCCTGGCAAGTCCTCTCCCCCCCTGCCCTGCTTGTTGGCAGCATGGCCTACAAGAGGCCATGTTGTCACACCTCCCAGGGTGTCCCTCTCCTGAAACAAAATAGCAGGTCCACACATAGGACCTGCTATTTCACTTTCAGGTTTTCGCTTATTTCAAACTAAGTTTATTTTTAGTTCGAAATAAGCCCTTTTGAAATAAAGGTTTTATTTCAAAATAAGTCATTTTGGAATGACTTATTTTGAAATAAAACCTTGTGTGTAGACATAGCCCCAGTGTCATCAACCACCTTCCACAATGCTCGATAACAAATAGTGATTGGTTAGTTTGTGTGTGGGAAAGAAAGTAAACATAACATCTTGACTGAGATAGATTTTAGGGGATCAAAATGGTGAAAGAAGACCATAACAGTGCATTGCTATGATTATTTTTCATTTCATATGTGATATGGTAAAAAGACTTGCAATATAATAATTTGACTTCAAAGATTTAGAACTGATTTGCACAGTTCAGGCATGGTATGTTCTATTTGTCTGTACTGCTGTAATTCTCCTACTTCTAAAATTACCTTTTGATGGATTTGTTAGTGTTTTCAGCCAATCTATTGGTCTGTGGTTGGTAAGTGGTGAAGCTACATTCTATTTTTTTATTTTTTTTTTTGGTAAATATCTAAATTAAACTGAAAGAAAATAAGTGATATCATAAACTTTCCTTTGGACAGGTCTGTATGTTTCTTCCCCTATTTGCCATTGATTTTATGTGTAATTAATTACCGTGATTTACTATTCCACCTTTTAGTATTCCTATTTGGAATAATAAGTTGGAGGCTTTCTGGTGGGTAAAAACACGCCCAAGAAAAATGTTATAGCAACCCCGATGGGATGACCAACTGCAGTGTTTCCCCCCAAAAAGGTTGGTGTTTAGAAAAGCTTGTCACAAGTTATGTTTAAAAAAACCAAAACCTTCATGAGGGCAAAGAAGCCCATGTTCACCATCATGTATCTGAGACCTGATAGTATGGTTGCATATAAACAGTAAAAATAACTTAAAAAATAAGTCTTTACCTCATTATAGAATTCAGAACCACGATCTGTCAATATCTGCTGCTGAACATCCAAATCAAATAATTTCATACATGTTCTTCACCACCAAGGATGCTGACTTATTTCAGAGCGGAAGTGCTTCCTCCCATCTTGAAAAATAATCCAGAGTTGTCAGTATATACCAATATTCCTTCTTTGTCACTGATACTGGTCCTATTAAAGCATTCCCACCAATTCCCAAGGTAGGAATGGATTTAATAGGGTATCAGTTACTCATATTTTGGATCTCTCTTTTTAAATATTCTGAAAAAGCCCATAAGTAGTAAGTGAAGTATACACTGTAATGTGGTTACCACAACCACACAATCAGAATAAAACTTCCATTTTTAAAGCAAAATAAATAATAAAACAAACAAAAACAAACAAGCAAACAACAAAGAAATACAGGAATAGGAGTAAGAGAAATGATACAAGAATAAACCTGCGGAAATAGTCCATTCCAAAGCATGTGCAATAGAGGTCATTGTTGCATTCTGTTGTGTCACTTATCTGCATTACACTCTTTTGGAATTCAAGGCCTCATCATGTAGCAATAATAAAAATGAATAATAATAGACAATTATCTTTGACTCTATGTCTTTCAAAGATTTCTTACTGCTTTGTAAGGTAGAGAACAAGACTTTACATCATGTACATGCTGTTTACACTAAGAACATTCCTAATGCACTGATAATCTAAATGTAAATGTAAAAAGACAATGTTAAAAAAAAAAAAACTCAGAAGATACATAACAGATGTTTCAGAGTCCAAAATTCACCTTTTCTGCTTTTTCAAGGTAGTATCCAGGTTCATTCTTTTTCACTTGCTGGCAATACAGATATTGCTCAACCTAATTTGGATGAAATACTATGATGACATTAACATTCACGTGTAAAAATATTATTGCAAGGTAACAGAATTTACATTTTCACACCAAAAAGGACCCTAAGTCTTTGGGTTCACAAGACTTCTATTGAAGAGTACAGACTGCTGAAAAATAGGTCGTCATGGCAGAACAGTTATCTCACTGGAGACTGGCGAGTAGAGACACTTGAGATGTTCCCCGCAAGGTCAGTAATCCACAGCAATTTGGAGCAGAAAGGCCCAAGCTCAATGTCACGGAGCCACAGGCCTGGTGCTCTGGAACTGCTCTTAATGAAGCCAGTCAGTACTCTAGCGTAATGTGACTTCCCTCTGGGCACACTATCACCTCCTGGGTCTGACCTCAAGAGTGATCAGCACCCTTGTTCCACCATGAGCTCCTTGCACTGAATCCCCCTGGATGGGACACCGGGGGAAGACTTATACACCCTCAAAGGGGCCACGTACTCCACCTAGCAGTCAGAAGTGATTCTCAGCCACTTTGGAAACAAAAGGGTTTATTAGTTGTCAGGAACACAGAGTAGATTGGATCTTATTAGCATCAACATCAGGACGTTGCAGCAAAGCCCATCTTGGGGGGACATTTCCCTGACACTCCAAACAAAGTACCGCCTCCTTCCAGCTGCCCAGCCTTCAACACCCACAGTTGTTCCTTTCCTTGGGCAAAACAGGTCACCTGGCTCTCTCTCTCTCTCCTTGTTCCAACTGGTCTTAGCCAGCTGACTCATGGAGTGGATGAGCCCTGGTGGTCAGTTGAGTTAGCATAAGTTTGTAGAACGGATATAGTTTTACGTATATGAAATATTTAGGTGAGGTAATAGGAAAAGTACAAAGCTATGCCAAGATTAATTCAGGTGTTTAGGCTGCTGCTTTTACTGAAATGGCCCTGCTGCACCCTAAAGGCTCAGGAACAAAGAGGCACATAAAAAGAATCCAGTCTGATTTCTTTCTTTTTTTAAAAAAAAAATTCATCGCTTGAGTGTGTATAGTTCATGATTTTTGCATTTTTGTGATTGTCAAGCTATGTTGGATTGTAGATGTGTGTTCATTATATTGTGAAGGCCAAAACTATAACTGGATTAAAAAATTAATTAGGTTAAATTCGACAGTGGCTATTATCCAAGAATATTAGGGATGCAACCCCATGCTCTGATGCTGAGATTGGATGACAGGGGATGGATCACTAAATGATCACCTCTTCTGTTCATTCCCTCTGAAGCACCTGGCATTAGCCACTATAAGGAGGCAGGATACTAGGCTAAACTGATCATTGATCTGATCCGGTATGTAGAGCCCTGCACAGATAGAAATACGTGGATCTGTATCTGAACTGCATCTGCAAGAAGCAGTCCATGGATAGCCGTGTTGTATCTACGGATGCAGATATAATGCGGATATCCACATGCTTGCAAGGCTCTAGCTCTGTGCGGATAAAAATATGTGGATCCGTATCCAATCTGCATCTACAAGGAATGGTCTGCAGATATCTGTGTTGTATCCACGAATGCAGATATAATGCGGATATCCACGGATTTGCAGGGCTCTACTGGTATGGCCATTCTTATGTTCACCAAAATACAATAGATTTTGCCTTTAGAAGGATTTAATATGAGATAGCCCTTACTGAATATCTGAGCATCAAGCATTACACACACCAAGCAATGACATACAAAAAAGTGCTAAGGGTTAGACTGAGGGGCAAAATAACAGTTGCAAAAGGCAGACCCTGTCAAATGAGATATTTTGACACCAGGCGAGGAAATCTGTTCGACTACAAGTCACATGATCCAACAGAATAAACTTGTGCTATAAAAATGAGAAAAAAAAGTTAGAATTAAAAATTCCATATTAAAATTGACAGTAAAAATCACAGCAAGTGCTATCGAAGAAACCCAGATGTGCTGGCTAAAACTACTAGCACCTAATTCCTTATAAATATTTTCAATTAGTGTTTGCTATTAAAATATCAAATAGTATAACAACAAGCATCTGCCACAAAGTTAAAAAAAGTAAATGAAGTGCTAAGAGTAACAAAAGTAATAAAAAGAGCTTTAAAAAATAAGTGCCACAGGACTCCTTGCTTCTTTTAAAAAACGAGCTATTAAAAGGCACAAAATATTTAAAATAGATTACAAGGGAGTTCCAAAGGGGTAGCCATGTTAATCTAGTGTTCAGCAAAACAGAGTCTGGTGGCACTTTTAAAGACTAGCAAATTTATTTATTGCATGAGCTTTCCTGCGAGAAGTGTCTGACGAAGTACGATTTTCTCCCATGAAAGCTCATGCAACAAACAAATTTGTTACTCTTCAAAAGCGCCACAGGACTCGTTTTTTTGTTTTTTTTTTTTTAAGGAAGGGAATGAATGCAATTCAGGGAATTATAGCAGCAGATAACAAATGTGTGACCCACTGTGAGATTTATAAATGGATAAGGGACTTCTTTTATATACTCAAAGTGTGTGACACATGGCTTTTGAAGGGATAGATGTAAAATATTTCACTGAACCAAGTGTCCTGCAGCACCTCAGTACATTGTATTCGACAGGGAGGGAGAAGAAAAAGCAAGGAGTCCTGTGGCATTTAAAGACTAAGATTTATTTATTGCATGAGATTTCATGGGAGAAGATTGCACTTTGTCAGACACTTTGAAGATGGGGGATCTTACAGAATGGGAGAAAAATAAATGCAGCGAACAGTTCCCCCATCTTCAAAGCGTCTGATGAAGTGGGATTTTCTCCCACGAAAGCTCATGCGATAAATAAATCTGTTAGTCTTTAAGTCCCACAGGACTCCTTGCTTCTTCTGCTGAACTAGACTAACACAGCTGCCCCTTGGGAACTTAGGGAGGGAGAAGTGTCTCTTTCTAGGCATTGGCTGGGTAGATCTAGGGTTACCAGATGTCAGGCAAAAGGAGGACATGTCCTCCTTTTTACCTTCATGTCCTCCACCCAGCAGGCATTTTAAAAATACAGGGTTTTGTCTGGCTTTTTACTTACAGGGGTTAAAGGATGCTGGAACACCCCAGAACACCCTATTTTTAGGGGGAAGCATTCCAGGGCCTCCTAAAAACAGACAAATATTACATTAATACCACATATTCTCCATGGGTCCTCCAATGTCCTCCTTTTCCTACTTCCCAGGCTTTTGTATCTGGTAACCCTAGTAGGTAGGTCTCCATTTGGGAAAACTCATCAGTAGAGCCCTGCAAGTATAGAGCTATCCACGGATGTCCACATTATATTCGCATCCGCAGATACTACACGGATATCCATGGACCATTTCTTGCAGATGCCGATCGGATACGGATCCACGTATTTGTATCCATGCAGGGCTCTACTCCTCAGGGTAACTGTTACACACATTCTGTGCCAGCAGGGCCGGTGTTAGGGTTTCTGGCGCCCCCCTGCAATCTATAAATTGGCGCCCTCCTCCCTCATTAGTATTAATCAGTTTGTTATTATAATAAGAAAATTACAGTGAAGGGGTGAATGCATATTTATTTGAAATAAAACTAAGTACTGAGCAGTAAATACGTATCATTATATGAACATCAACAAATCAGTTTTTTAGTCATTTCTTTAATTAAAAAGGAAAGGTTTTACAAAAGGTTACAATAGTACTTTTCAGGCTTTCATGTTTACAAAATTTGCAATTAATTCCTTGATGTCTAACTGGGCACATATATCGCTCTCAATAGCAACCATGGCAAGGCTTACAAGCCTTTCTTGAGAAATACTTGATCGCAAGTAATTTTTTATTATGTTTATCGTGAAAATGATCGCTCGCCACTTGCCACGCTGACATGAATTGTCAGCAATATTCTTAGGGCAATGCTCAAATTTGGAAATGAGAGGTTATTTGATTGAATAAATTTGAGAGTTGCATAAGAATTATGGGATTGGTTTAATTTGGACTTTAACAGATCTTTAAAGGCGCACAGCTCATCATATAGTTTGATTGCATTGATGTCCTTATTATCACCAACTGATAAACAAAGTTGCAAATCATTGCAATGCTGTTGGAGCTTTTCGTGGTTGGTTTTGGCAAGTTTATGTTATATAAAAATTCGAATTGATTGTTGTGTTGTTTTAACTGTTCAAATCTTTCATTGAGGGAGTCATTGCAGCATCCAAAATTGTAAAGAAGCAGCAGCAAGTTAAACCAAATGAGTACCTGAGATCTTTTCAGGGAGGAAAAGGCAATATGCTGCATTTATCACAAATAAAAACAAAATGATATCTAACTTATACCTATGCCCCCTCACACACACACTCATCCACGCGCCCAAGCATACCAGACAATGTTCTGCAGTCTGTGTTATTACCAGTCCTGACAGTGCTGTTGCTGGAATCTGTGCTAATGTCTGTCACTGGGGGTTGTGGCAGCTACCTGGCCAGGGAAGCTGGACATGAGGAGGAGCAGAGTCTTTGTCAGGCACGAACCAACACTCCTTTCTTCCAGGTGGTGTGCAGAACACTTTCCCCCTTTAGTGTTTGGATCTCATCCAGTCTTTATAGCTTTGTCATGCCAGTCCAGGTGCTCTGTGTGACCGTTAGTCAGTGGCAGCTTTTGGAGTAGGCGAAGCAGGTGGCCACATAGGGCCCCAAGCAATAAGGGACCTGTCTTCAATTTGGTGGACAGAAATGAAAATATACAAAAATACAGAAATTGTTCCCATCTAGCAGAGATAATAGGGCTAGAAGCCTAAGCACTTTTCACTCTTGGCTCATCAAGGCAAGCTTTCATTAGGATATGTGCTTCATCTGAATGGCAGATTTCACCATTATCTGCCAATCACCTTCACATTGACATGGTAAAAAAGCAGGAGCAAGCACTAGACAGCACAAAAGCAGAAACTCTTCCAGTGGCCTCAGCTTTTAATTCCTCAGTGTGGCCATTTATTCTGCCATTTTTTAATTTTGTAAAATATCGCCTTTTCCTTGTCTTTTTTACCTGTTCTTTTGCCTTTTCGACAATTTTTACTTTGCCTTTGTTTAGCTCAGGTTACCAGGTTGGGCCATATAGGCTGCTACATCTAAATACGGTGCTTCCCTGAGGCAATCATTACACCTGTGTGTGATGTCTGTGCTGTATGTCTTTCTTTTGGAAAGTAATTTTTTAGCTTCTTCTGTACTTACTATTTAATATTTCTGAGAGGGCCAGAGTCTTATAAACTTGAGTACTTCAGAGCATGTCATTGAAATTTGGTGTTTTTCATTTAGAGCTACACACTAGAAACCTTCTTTTCACTTATTTTATTATAATTATTTGTAATAATGGCTAGTGCACATAAACCCAAGCCTATATGAAAAATTTGTATAATTTGACTGCCAAAATTTTAAATGTGGTATTTTAGTTATATTTGAGCCATAACTAATGTTACCACTTTTTATTTATTAATTAACGCTCACACCTTTTTAAAAAAAAATTAAAATGTTCACTTTAACCTTATAGTTCAGCATTAGCTCATTTATCTTAAGTGAAAGATGATCAACTTACAAGCTTCATGATGGGAAGATCTCTAAAAATATCATACCCAAGAATAATCTAGGCGTTCCAGAGGGATAGTCATGTTAGTTTGGTTCAGCAAACAAACAAGGGTCCTTGGGGGTGGTACGGGATAGTTAGGGGTGCAGGGATGGACTGGGGCCACAGGGAAAGTAGCAGTGGGGGCCCCACAATGGGCTTTCACCTAGGGCCCCCAGTTGCCTGAGGCCGCCTCTGCCGTTAGTTGTGGACCTGACCTCTAGCTTGTTTTCTTGATTAGCTCTATTCTTTTGCTTCTGGGGTAGATCTTTCATTCCTTTGCTTTTAGGGGTGTATTCACATTCTCCAGTGATCGAGATAGGCTTCTCACTTCATCTGGATGAGCTAGCAGCATGGAGCTGTTCACACATAGTTGATCAGAACAAGCTGGCAGCTTGGGGATGGTTCACACACACATCCACCCTCCATTCACACCTTATACCTATTCATTCCTACACAACATGGGGTACATTGGTATGCAGTTTCTACATTTACAGTATGGAGTATGGCATATGTCAAGGCTTTTTCCCCACTCTGGCACTCTGAGTGCAGAAGGTGGGGGCCTGCAACAGGCCTTAAAAGCCACTGGCCTTAAAGCCTGCTCTTAAAAGTCTCCAAGGCCTCCAATTCCTGGCCTTGGAGTGGTATCGCTGCCACCACCCAAATGCAAAAAACCTCTTGAGACCCAGGAAGGCACACTTGGGAATTCCTCCCTGTGAGGTACTAGCAATCCTGTTTATTCCTCCTTCAGGAAAGTGACTGGACCCCAGCTGCAATATGAGCTGGAGCTGGAACAGGGTTCCCTCTAGTAGCTGCCTGTGCAGTCTAAGGCACGTGCACACAAACCTCTGGTCTTTCCAGGAACAGAACCAGAACTTACTTCAAAAGTAAAATCTTTAATCAAAAAGAACAGATAATAAACACAGAGAGTTGCTTCTCTGGGAACTAACTTAGGTAGTTACAGGGTAGTGGGGTGGGGGTTTGGGTTACATGTGCTTAGCACAGAGAAATCCAAAAAACAAGCCAAAAATAAAGAAAATACCCTGACCGCATCTAAGTAAACATTCCCTGTTCTACCCACGCCTGGTCAGTAACAAACTTAACTTATCTCTGGTAAGGATGTTGCTGGATTCTTCCTCAGGCCCCTCTGGCCTCCTCCTGATCCTTCCAGGAGCTCTGCTGCATCCAAACAGGCCCAGGCCAGGCTGCTGTTCCCGTTCAAAAACCTGCACTTCGTTCTTATTGGCTGTCCTGGGACTCACTGACCAGAGTGTTAACCCCTTCCTCCCCAAGGGTTACTACAGCATATTATAGAGATTGGGGGAAAAGTGGCATTATACCCAGAGCTGAAAGATAGATAGGGACAAATTTAAACAGCATTAAAAGCTGGGCCTGAGTGGCTCAGGGGCAAGTGCTGCTTCTCCTACAGTCTAAGTGGACCCCCCCCCCAGGGCAGTGGTTTGAGTCTAGTACTCCCCAACATCACAACCTCTATAGACAAATGCTGTGTAATTTCAATTGGAATGGAATCTGAAACAGTCTTTGAGGCTACTACCCTACTCAGGAGAAGTGGCTAAGAGCAGTGAATGTATCATCCATCAAACTCAGCCCTTGCTGTCAGTAGGTATGAGTGACAATGTGTGCCATCCACTTCCCAAAGCATACTGAAAAGACAGCAGAGAGGATTTTTCTCTGTGTCCTTTTCTAATCTTGAGAGTCCATGGACAAGAAATACACACATGCTTTCAATTTTCTAAACAGCTCTGCTCTTTACTTCTGCTGATGTAACTGTGATGCTTTATTAGTCCAGCTTGAACCAAAAGTGAATGAGGAAACATTTTCTTTTGTCAAATGCCAAAGGGGCAGCCGTGTTAGTCTAGTAAAGCAAGGAGGCTTATGGCACTTAAAGACTAATGGATTTATTTATTGCATGAGCTTTCTGATTTGCTGTTGCAGTATGAGCTGACCCTATGTCTTACACTCCCCTGCACTTATTTTCATCCCATTCTGTAAATTCCCCCATCTTCAAAGCATCTGGTGAACTGGAATTTTCTCCTACTCAAAGAACTCTGGTTTGGCTCTTGGCTCATGAATATTCATGAGTTTATTTGGAATCATATGGTGGAGTGCCTCTAATTAATTAAAGATAGCAAGGTGTGCCACAACAAAGAAAATATTGGACTAAACAGAGCAGCAATCTGCTTCTAAGGTGTCTCTTTAAAGATCCTCATGTAGTAAAACTAAGTCAGTTTAATTCAAAGAAAGGCTGTGCTGAGCTTGAGGGGATTTAAAGTGCAATATTAGAAGCATCAAATCTCCCCTGCTTCATTTACAAGTAAATCACCCCAGATCAACCCCTCCCCTGCCTCACTAACAAGAGAATACAAATCAATAGGTCTGAGAATTTCTCTTAAGCAAAAAGAAACAAGGAGACTTGTGGCATGCAACATCAGCAAAAAAACAAGGAGTCATGTGACACTTTAACACTAACAGGTTTATTTTTCCACATGAGCTTTCACAGGAGAAAAATCCCACTTTGGCAGATGCTTTGAAGATGTAAGCAAGTTCACCCATCTTTGAAGCATCTGACAAAGTGAGATTGTCTCCCATGAAAGCTCACGTGAAAAATAAATCTGTTAGTCTTAAAGCACCACACAACTCCTTGTCTGTTTGCTGGACTAGCCTAACACAGCCATCCCTTTGGAAACTGTAACATCGGCACACTATAAGCATTGCAAGTGGACGCCCTTCCAATGACCGCACCTCCCTGCAATGCTGACCTTGCTTACCGTCCTCCACGGGCCCTGTGGGCCAGGGTTTGCCACTAGCGAGCAGCAGCAGCTCCTAGCCCTCATTTAGCCTCTCCTGCCCTCGCCTGCTCTAGCCACTTGAGCCCCCCCCCACACGGCTCGTGCTTGTCCCCGTCGGTCCGCTTTAAAGATCAGGCAGCCGCACGTGACTCCACGTATCACAGCTGACTGCGCATGCTCCACCCGCGCGCCCGCAGCCTCACCTGTACCCGGCATTCCATCCGGAAGCCGTTTCCACACCCCGCCCCCTCCTGGCGGGACGAGACCCTCCGAATCACGTTCCGGGGCGGAGCCTGCCTCAAACTCCAATTCCCAGCATGCGCCGGGGCCCGGCGCCTCGCTTTCGCGTCGCGCTGCCGCGCATGCGTCCCGGCGGCCGCTGAGAGCGAGGCTGGGCCCGCTTTGACCTCCAGGTTCCAGCGGCAGCGTCGGGAGCGGAGACGATGGCGGCGGCCGCGCGGCTCCCGGGGAAGGTGACGAGCAGCGCCCCCTCCCCCACCCCGCCGCAGGAGGGTCCCGGACGCCTGGGTCCCCTCCTCGCCGGGGAGCCTCGGGGCGTCCGAACGCCCGGGGCCCCCCCCCCCCCGCGCGGCGGGGGTGGGCCCCCCCCCCCCCCCCGTGACGTCCTCGCGGTGCTATTGTGACGTGTCTCCCGCTCTCTCTCTTTCCAGCTGCGGTTCTTCAGCACGGCCCTGGCCAGACCCGCCTCCCAGCTGGTGAAGGTGCGTGAGCCGCGCGGGACCCGCTGCCTGCGTCACAGCCTGGCCTCGCGCCCGCCCCTGTGCTCGCGAGACTCGCGAGGGGCGAGGTGGCTGGGCGCCCACCGCTAGGGGGCTCTCACCCAGCTGGAGAGCTGCTCGCCTCTCATTGGCTGGCTCCCGGGCACCCGTTCCCGCCACCGGCAGGGCGGCGACTGCGGCGGGGCGAAGCCCCACGTGCGGATTGGAGAGGGCTCCAGCCCCTTGCTGGCCCCACAGGCGAATGCGCCTTGAGGGCGCCTTCACCTGGGAGTCGGGGACGGCGCTCGGCGGCCAGCTCTGGCCGTGCTTTCCCCGGCTCTGTTTGGTTAGAGCTGGGCAGGGGGCGGGGGTGCCTAACCACATCACCTGGCTCAGAGTGGTCAGGGCACCCCCTGCCCGGCCCTGGCTGTACGTGGCCGCCGGCGGGGAAGGGACCTCCCCATGCCCAGTTCTGGCTGCTGGCAGGAAACGGACCCTCCCCGCCTCCAACTGGCTCTGGCCACCAGCAAAGAGACAACCTCCATGCCCGGCGCTGGCCGCTGGCGGAGAAGGGACCCCCCCCCCCCCGACCAGCTTTGGCTGCCAGGGTTGGGGGGAGGACCCCCCCTGTTGCTGAGACCAGCCCCTGGTGGGGCCAGGGCACCTTTGGGGCTGCTTGCACGGGGCATCCAAATCCATAGTTGCAGCCCCGTCCATAGTGCGGGGGTGGACGAAAGGGACTCACAGCTAAGTGCCAGCAGTTTTATTTTGGGTCACCAGAGGGCACACCTTCATTACGTTTCTGTACTGAAGGTAGGCGACAGGCTACTAAAACTGGTTGCCATGGTGATCATAGACATAAATTTGTCCAGGCCTGCCATAGCAGAAGAGCAATTCTGTTTAATTAGGAGGCCTTTCTGTTAGTTAGCCATGCTAATGTGGTGCCCTCAAACTGCTTATTTTCTTTCAGTTCCATGTGGGAGAATGTCTGATGTGTCTTACCATTGCTGGTTCTTGGCTATTTTTTTTTGTTCCTTTTATGCAAACTAACTGGACAAAATTCTGACCTGCCCTATACTTTGGGATGGGTTATGATAGCAGATCCATTTCCTTAGTGTAGGTCAGGGGTCTCAAACTCAAATCACCATGAGGGCCACATGAGAACTAGTACGTTAGCCTGAGGGTCACACCGCTAAAACCTTTTCATACAATAATATTGCAAATATCAGTAAAAATAGTGTCATTGCAGACCACAGGAAATAGCTTTAGGGGTCGCATGCAGCCCGTGTGTTTGAGACCCTTGATGTAGATGGTGCTGCTTCCTAATCCTATGGGGTCTGTCCAGTACTAGGATGAGTTAGTTGCATCTCTTTTGCTTCCAGTCTAGCAGCACTAGTTGAAATAAGTGTTTTCTATTGGTACAGGAATTCCTTTTTAAATGTGGTGAACAGACTCTTAGCAGAGGTCCTGTTTAGAGACTTGACTGAAACTAGGATATTGCTGCAACCTTATAACAAGTAACTAATTCCTGCTGGTTTAAATATGAAAATATCAGTGTGAAGTTAAACTTGTTGATTATATTAATGGTATCCCAAAAAGTTGTTCAGAAAACTGGGATAATCTGCCTACTGGGGTCAAGATTTTTAAGTGATTAGCTATTTTGTGTGCTCCACTAAACACACGTTAATAGGCCTGGATTATCTGAGTGTTTCTGCTGATCTTGTCTCTTCAAGGTGTTTGAAGATGGGCACTCAAAATCAATCTTTCTTGAAACCCCTGCAGTGGAGTTATGACCTATACCATGAGTACCAAAAAGGGGGGGGGGGAGGGCAACAAAGGACTTTTAAAAGCTCTTATTTTTCAACGGGGGGGGTGTGTGTGTGGCATTTGTGGTTGGTCAAAACCTTTAAAGAGTAGGTTGGCTTTCCTCGTGAAAGACATACATTTCCTGATCTTGAAGGTTAAACCAAAACCTCTCATGCATTAGGAGTCAATAATTTGACGAGTCTGTCTCTGTTTTTCAAGCCTCCAATCCAGGTTTATGGACTTGAAGGTCGCTACGCTACAGCTCTTTACTCTGCTGCTTCTAAGCAGAAGAAACTGGAGCAAGTAGAAAAGGAACTTACTCGAGTACTGGTAAGTAGGCCTTGAACAGTTACTGCCTAAACAAGATAGTTTAATTAATAGTTTAATTTTAAATTACATGGCAAGGAAACCATTTTTACAGTTTTTTCTCCCTTTCCATTATGGAGGAGCATTTCTCAGTCTGTAGCAAATCCTAAGCTCTGCAGATTTAAAAACATGTTTGTATAAGATACATGTTTAGTATTATGCTCACGCTGTTATACTTCTGTTCTAGTTCTCAGTGCTGAGCCTTGTCTAATAGAAAACGTAGAAAGTCCTGTTTTAAAACAGGATGCAAACTGGATACTGTTTTAGCTTGTGCCAGCAACAGCCATATGGGGCATCTAGAGCACAGTATGTTAGTGTGGTCTGCAGTTCACACCCCGTAGATCACGCTATGGTGTATTGGAGATGTGGCCTTTGGGGGTATCTGTGTTTCACATTCACATTTGCTTATTCTGGTTATCTGTACTTCCTAGCTTTCAGTTCCTTGTGCCTGATCTATGCTAAAATCACTGCTCTGTTGCAGTAGCACTGCTATAGCACTTTAATGAAAACGCTTTATTCTAGTGGAAGATTGCTCTCCCATTGGGGTAATTAATCCACCTCTGCAAGAGGCAGTACCTGTGTTGGTGAGAGAAACTGTCCAGCCAACATAGTTCTGTCTACACTGGCACTTAGGTCAGTATAACTATGTCAGTCGGGTTGTGGATTAGTCACACTCCTGAGTGACTTCCAGTAGAACTGCAGAGTTATGAACTGACCAGTCAACTGATAGCATATCTCATTTGGAACTGGAAGTATACAATCAGGCAGTAGATGCACATGCGCGGGCGCGCACACACACACCAAATACTGTACACTACAGTGTTAACTTACTAAGAAAAAGGGAAAATTTAAAAATAAAAATTTGACAAGGTAAGAAAGCTGTTTCTGTGCTTGTTTCATTTACAAGCAGCTTTTTTCATTGTAAAGGTTTAAAACTTTTTTAAGTCAACATTCGGTTGTAAAAGCCGGAAAAATCCACCTTTATGTGGTGGTCTGAGTTACAAACAATCTCTATTCCAGACCTGTTTGTAACTCTGAACTTCTACTGTTGCTCCATAGCAGTCATTCTGAAATGTATACCTGTCTAGGTATCTATCTTTCATGCTGCTCTTTAGTCAGGGGGGATTTCCTCTCTATATATCCAGCTCAGTAAACCGGGAAGGCTTTATAATCAACTTTTTATTAGAATGGTACCAGATTCTGCTCTGCTTTTGAAATACCAAAATTTTCATGTTCCTCTTCATTTAGTTAATCTAAACCTCTGCATCTTCCAAGGATGTGTGTGTAAACATGAGTGCACAAAGTTCTTTCTATTGGTGATCATGTTACCTATGTTTTTCTTTTTAGGCACTCCTGAAGGACCCCAAATTGTCTAGTATTGTCCTGAATCCTCATATAAAGAGTGGAGTTAAGCAAAAATCTGTAAACGATGCTTTAGTAAAAGAGAAATTGTCTCCTATTACTATCAACTTTATGAGTAAGTAGTCACTTGTCTGTCCCATAAAGATAACGATAATCTGAGCATTACAGTGGCGAATACTAGTCATTTTTCATGACCAGATTTTCATATCAAACTTGTTTGAAACACAGAAATTTTTTTTTTTCAGAAGTGCTAGCTGAAAATGGCCGCTTGTCTCAGACTCCAGATGTAATTTCTGCTTTTGGAAAAATCATGAGTGCGTTCCGTGGAGAAGTGCTCTGCTCAGTCACAACTGCTCATGTAAGTAGCACAGGAGCTTCAGGATCAGACTCCACAGATGCCGCCCCCCCCCCCCCCAAACTGTGCCAGGCAGCTTGAACAGGTTGACTTGACTGTGTTTGGGAAATAACCAGTGCTGCACGTTCACCAATACATAAATGAAAGTTCCTTGTACGCTGACTTTCCGGTTCCTAGCAAGCATTCTTAGAAAATAAAATGGCTGTGCTTTTGCTCTTAACTGACTTCATCTGTTTCCCAGCATTGACATAATTAACCATGTGCAGTACTGGAGACAAATGGTTGAGCAAAACCACAGGAGCGGTTTCTCCAAAGTGATAGGTAAACCTGATCCTTTTACTCTTGATGTGCCTGACATGGAAGCGGGAGGCTAATCAGGTTGGAGAGCCAGTGGATCTTGCATTTTTACCTACTTATCACTAGCTTGTCTGGTAGGCAGTAACTAATGATACCACTAATCTAGTCAGGGTTTTAGTTCCTCCCAGGTTGTCAGCTAATGACTTCTACTAAGTCTGATGACCTAGGATTTAGGTACAATTAACTGCCTAAGCAGGCCAAGTAATTCAACACTTCAATTTCTTGTTTACAGAGCACACACAGCTTTCTACATCCATAAGTTGAGGCACTAGTATTGCTGTGAGTTTAAGAAAAAACATAGCTAATGACTTATCAACACATGTAAAGGCTGCATACGGGTTCTCTCTGATCCGCTTTGCAAGCTTCTGTGGCTAAAATTACCACTCTTGCATACATAACTGCTGTTTTACAGCTTTTAAAGAAACCGATGTCACAATTAGTTTATTTCAGTGACTTCCCAGCAAAACACCTAGAATGTGTAAATGTTGCGGTTCTCTACAAAATCTGTTCTGCTTCCAGTGTAGTCTCTTTCTGCACAGCAGCTGAATGCCATACAGACATTCCTGAATGTATTCTTTCTCTGTTCCTGTGAGGTAGAAAAGTGTCTCCATTCTGTAGATGGAACTGAGGTGACTGCCCAGAATCGTACAGGAAGCTTGGGGGGGAGCCTGATAATTACATTCTACTTCTAAGTCCTAGTTCAGTAATTTAATCACTCAACCATCTTTCCTGTCTTCAATCGTTAGTAAACTTTTGCCTCAGAAAATAAACTTTCCCCGTGTAATATAGGCACTGCTGTCTTGCTAATCAAAAACCATCTCCAGTCAAAATGGACTGCTGGCAAAAGCATGTAATCTTGCCATTTGCTTCAATAAGATCCTAACATCAAAGTGTTGCTTGGGATGTCTGCTCAAATGATATAACGTATTCATGTAATTTAATAAAACTAAAGCTTATCCATCCAAGGCACAGCAAACAAATGCTACTTTTTATGATATCCTATCTTCACTGTTTTCACCCAAAAGCATTGCTCTTTCTTCCCTTCTTCCTCTTGTGTATTAAGCTTGGAAATAGAAAATTCAGATATTTAGCACACTATTTAGATAGTTAAAGCCCTTTGTTTACTGTAGGTTTGTTTCTTTCTCCCAGGCCTTGGATCAGGCCAGCCTTACAGAATTAAAAACAGCCTTGAATGGCTTCTTGGCTAAAGGAGAGGTCTTGAAATTGGAGACTAAGGTAAGGACTAATGACTTATGAATAAATTCTATAAAGTGAAGCAATTTTTGTAACCAGCATGTACCTCTCAGCTACACACATTGCTAAAAATTTGTTGTAAATATTTATGCATTTTGGTCCATCTTGGTCTAGTAAAATTAGATACACATTAAATTCTGGTTTTGATTATAAATGCATGGCATATTTAATAACTATTAAGTTTGTCAGTCAGCTCCAAGAACAAGATTCTGCCTGTTAAACACCTTTTCTTTACTGCATGGAAAAGATTGACAATTTTAATATTTGGCCAATGGATTATCATGTAATAGACTTGTGTTTTAATCTTTCTTCTTCTTCTTCCTAGATTGATCCATCAGTCCTGGGTGGAATGATTGTCAGTGTTGGGGATAAATACATTGACATGTCAACCAAGACCAAGATTCAGAAATTGATTAAAGTCATGAGAGATGCTGTGTAACATCTTATCCGATTGTTCTTCACAGTGAAGCTTGTCGGTCTATTATATGGAAACAATAAAATATTTCTCTTTCAGTAGGTTACAGTCTTTTTTGAGGTAGGATAGAGTGGTTAACTCTGAAATGTAACATCTTCTCTAGAGTTAAGTTATAATGAGTTCAAAGGCAGAGCTCCATTATAGCCACCCTGTAAATGCTTGGTTTGGCAAACGGGCTTGACTTCAGTAAGACCGTGTAACTGAAGACTTTACAGAGGTGCTGAGACACTTTGCACGTTTAAAGCTTATGAAAGCCTTGAATGAAGAGTGGCAGATGTGCCAACCATTCATAAAAAATGGTATTTATATTTCCTTATACATGATTAAGGCTTAAATCTTTAATCTATATCTTCATTGAAGATTCAGACTTTTCAACACATCTTACATAATGCATAGAATATACAATTGATTGTTTTACAAAATCAGGTTTATTTTTGCTTAATTTCACTTGCACAAATACAGTCTAATCTGTTTTAAACAAACATGAATAAAATCTTATCAGCAGTGTTTAATCTCAGTGAACTTCAGCAGGCAAAGTGGGTGTAATACATACAAAGGGAATATATTTTTAAAGAATTGTTTTGAGTTTATAAATGAAATAACTTAATCCAATGGAGGAAGGGAAACCAGCAACTCTAAAAGCGTTCATTTAGGGATGTTTGAGATTGTTTCTTAATGTAAAGGAACAGTGGGGTGTCATTATTTGCCATTACAACCTGTGCAGACCAATTTAAAGTCTTTAAAGCATGGAATCAATATCTAAATTAATACAAATATATTTTTTTAAAAAGTGCCCTGTTTAACCAAATGTGATATGAATAAAAGTAACAAGTGTTTTATAATGCTGTTGAAACTTTCAGCTTCTATAATCAGTACATTACTTCCTTTTTAAAAAGGAAACTAAACAATACCCTTATTTGGCAACAAAAATTGTACTAACATGTAAAAACACAACCACCAGTAGAGTGTTCCCGTTTTATGTATTAACACTAAAAAAATATCTATTGTCTTTTTAACAACTTACCAACACTAAGTAAAAAGTACGTAGATAAAGTCTGTAAAGGTTTTAGATCTAAATTTCTTCTCCATGAACTGAAAAATGGAATAGGGTATTCTGCAAAACCTGTTAATTGTGAGATTAGCATTCTAAAAAGCCTCTAACACTTTGTGAACTGTAAACCAGTTGGGGAACAACTTTAACACCACAGATGAACTCTAGTTTCTCAGCTACTGTATTTCCATTCATTTTTCCAGACTGAAAAGATTGAAACAGTAATTTATTAAGGATGACGCATCCATTTGCAGAGAGGCAGCACAAGCACGTAATGCATAGGCTTTGTGAGGGGCATCAGCACAGGGAGTACGTTTTCATCTTTGGTCCTCTGTTCACCACACAATGAAACTGCTGTGCAGATGTCCCGAAAGCACCAGCACCAATGTCTGATGCAGGTGGAAGCCTTGGGTACCATCCTTTGCATCATGTTTTGGTGACCAGTGCCAAACTGCAGTGAACATTCTGAAGGAGTCCACAGATGCTACAAAAAGGTAAAGGTTGCCCCCACGAAACTGGGAGTCAAAGCACACTAATGGGGTCTGCATGGATAGTCCATGCTCAGCACACTAGTGTGCTGTAGCTTTGTATCACTGCTTGCTGTGCATCAACTTGCCACCTAGAAAAGTCCAGCATAGCAGCAAAAGACATGAAACAGTCAAAGGGTTAAAAGATGTTAAATGTCTTTCTGCAACACTAAAGCAAAAGCAAATGACCAGTGGAGATTAAAAAGTCCAGCTGCAAGGGCTGGGTAGCCATTACTTGGGATGTTTGCAAGTGTTCAAAATGCTACCAAATGGGGAGGGGAAGTGCTTTTTCCTTTTGCTGTGCTGGATCTGTGATACCAGATAACTTCCCAATTCATTTTTTGATTAAAAATTAATGCTTCAATGAAGTTAAGTCTGCAGCTCAAATGCTTTAGACTTTGTAGTATAAACTGGCCAGAAATCTATGGTGAAATGAATACTTTTGTTTCCAGTCTCTTTTCTTAGACTCTGACCATATGGCTTCCCTGTCACATGATGCTACCATTCTCATCTGCCCATTGTAACATTCAATATAAACTGTTGCCTGAGAATATCATCAGATCACTGGTCAAGTAACAATTCCCTTTTAACTGCTTGATGGTTTGCAGTCCTAAAATTTATTAAATATGTATTTTACATCTTCAAAAAAGTGCAAAGAATTAAGCTGCAATATCAGCAGAACACCTTCTACCTACTCTGTCAAGTAACTACTCTAGTTTACCATATTTCTACTACATCTTTTTATGCACACTCGTTAGATCCTGAAAAAAAACCCCTTTCATCTGTATACAGAAAAAAATAATTTTTCAAAAACAGTTGACAACTTGTGTCAAATCATTTTTCTATTATATTTGACAGCAGAGCCATGGTTTTTTTATACTGTGTACACATATAGTTACTGATAAATGAACATAGATATGTATGTATTTTTATGCAGATTGATGTATAGCTGTGTGCACACACGTGTTCCGGAACAAAATCCAAATTTCACATGGCATGTTCAATGCTAAGGCAACTTAAGCTGATTACCAGCTTGTCAGACATTTTGATTGCTAGAGTAGCATTGATTGAAATGTCACCCACTGCTGTATGAACTGAGACGCAAGTGATGCTGGAAAAGTCCATATTATTTACCTCTCAATTTTTGGAAATGTAATTAATACTATTACAAAAATTATAGTATCAAGAATGATTATTTCCTGCTAATCCCACTCATGTGAAAAAAGTAGGCTTTTTAAGGGTTAAAGATATTTGTAATAATGAACAGTATACTACGCTTGCTCATAAAAACCTCATGTAGAGAAAATATACAATTACGTACATCTAGCAAAAGCATTCAGTAGTCATTTGACTTATTAGCTGTACAATAATTTACGCACTCCTTCAAGATCCCTGAGTCAGGTCACACGTATACACTATGCCAACTTTTGGACCAAACCATCTGGCTTTGCATCATGATTACACTTGGGAAATACAGAGTGCTTTCGAGTCATGCAGCAACTTAGAAACTTGTCTGCTTCCTTATTTTCAAAACATGCTGTTGTAGGTCAAGCTTTCAATAATGATTCACATGTAAACAAAATGCTCTAGAGTTTAGGGGTTACAAACTCAATGACTATCAGCTTGTAAAAGGGGCACCTCCTGAGATCAAAACTGCAAATACGCGAAAGGCTTTGATTCCAAATCAGTAGGCTTACTTTTTGTTCCATGACCAGGTGATGTATTTGCAACTGTCCTGCCCACTTTGAGTCAAGTAACTTGAAAGGACTATATAAATTAGGCCCCCAAACCAGCAAAGCACTCCAGCATGATGAAGTTTGTGCTTGTTCAGCAAAGCACTTTAGCATGTGCTTTGATGACTAAACATGGAATTATTCATATGGTTAAAGTTAAGCACTTTCTTGACTCGGGGCCATAGCGCAATCATTGTAGTTGGCAGGGCAGCCAGATGCAGTGCTAATAAGATGGCCAGAAAGTAGCCCCTACAGTAACAATATATAGAGAGAAGTTGCAAAGGGGCAGCCATGTTAGTCTAGTAAAGCAAACAAAGCAAGGAGTCTTGTGGCACTTAAAAGACTAACTTCACTGGGAGATGAATCAATCCCTAAATGAGGGTGAATTGTCAGCACGGGACAAATGGCCACCCCCCCCCCCAAGCACCAGTATAAACAGGAGAATGGTTTTAGTGACATTGCAGTCAAACAGGCAATACAGCTACAGGTTGGGGAAGTTAGTCTTGTGAGAACAGCTCTTTGGCACAGTGATGCTGGTGGAAAGATTCTGGATCCAATCCTTTCTGTAGCAATGGCATGGCCCCAAGAAGCTATTTATGTTATTCCTTAGAACTGTCCAGCTCACACTAGGAACATGACGACACAGTGAAGGCTGTTTGTGTCTAAGGAAACAGCAGAAGAGGGCTTTAAATCCAGAGTGCCATCTCTTAGCACAAATGTACAAATCCAGGTGGCAGAGTTCCCAGAAAGAGGACTCCTTGGACCCTTAGTAACAGCAGAAGACCCTGATCCTTCAAGGCGCTTCACTGACTTCAGTGGGGCTCAGTGACTGCAGGAGTCTGTTCACTGAGAACCACCTGCATGGGCTTTACCCGTTCTCTATTATTAGGTTGCTAGTGCCTTATTAGTTATTATTATGGGATTGGGTACTACCTTTGATAATAGTGAAACTCTATTATGGTGTTCTGGATCTGAGTTTTTATATTTAAGTGATAGGAGAATCCACTTTGGAGGATTTGTTCTTTTATTCTGGGCTCTCTGGTGAGGACATTCTGCCTTTGACCACGTCTTACTGTTACTTCACTGAAGAATTTTAATTGTTTTCCAGACGCGTGTCTGGTTACTTCCTATTATTCGCTAGCATTACCAGGTTTCATCCTGAGGAAGTGTTGGGAGACACCCCACTCCCCTTGTTAAAATTAACTTAATATATCAGAAGAGTAGATAGGAGTAAGGAACCTCCCTTTATGATTGGATTACCTTGTGATTCTGTATTATAAAAGAAAGCCAAATGACATATGTGCAGTTTTGCTGCTTGTGGGCACCCTCAATATATTTTTTATTGCTATCCTTTGCTCAGTGAAGGCAGGGCTTGTTCTAAAATATCCCAGAGGAAAGAGCTATAGAAAAGCATTAACACTAGCTACCAAGAAGCTGTTACTACCTATTGTCGCTAAGCAAATGTATTTCACCAATAAAATGGAGTCAACTACAAACACGCCCTTATGCCAAGGGCCAGGATGAGGCCTACACATCATGCTAGTCCCACTGAAGACTTATTCTGCAGGCAAAAGAGGACCTTAAGTGTTGCTGGCTCTCTGCACGGTGCTGGATAAAGAAGGAGAATGAAAGTCCCAACTTGTTTCAAGGCTCTGCAATATACAGACTGCAGTTCACTTGAACTTATTTCTGAGATGGTGATTCTGACTGATCTCTGTGCTTATTTGTCTAAGTGGAGGCAACATGAGCTGTGTTATATAATGGGACAATTGACCACACTGCAGCATTTACTTTTACTGCATATTAGTGGCATTCCCTATATTTACTATGGCAGGCACCACACTGTAAAAGCTAAGTCGACTTTATTAAGTCGACTTAATAAAGTCTACTTAAAGTTGACTTTAAGTAGACCTTATTAAGTCGACTTAGTGAGTCCACACTACATTAAGTCAACTTTATAAAGTCGACTTTAAATGGGTGTCCTGGCTTAATTCGACTTAAATACAGTCGACTTAGTGGCCCCACTGCACTAAGTTGACTTTATTAAGTCGACTTAGTGAGTCCACATGCCTTAAGTCGACTTAATAAAGTCGACTTAACAGTAAATTTGACTTTATAAGTGGACCTTATAAAATCGACTTTACTGGACCCTAAAGTCGACTTTATTGCCCTGCAGTGTAGACAGGGCTCTGTTTAAGTCGACTTAAGGGCCCTTAAGTCAACTTAAACACATAGTGTAGATGTACCCATTAGCTAAGTCTACACTACAGGGATCGGTTAAGCCGGCTTAATAAAGTCTGCTTAAAGTAGACTTTATTAAGCTGGCTTAGCACATCCACACTCAAAATGCCAGGAGACTGCCCACGTCCACACTGGCAGCTGCTAGGTCACCCTAGGAGTGGTACATTGTGGGTGTCTGGCCCACAGTGCACCACAGCAGAGGCGCCCCTCTCTCCCAGCCACACCTTTACTACAGTGAATGACCACACCAATCTCCATACTGTGTGTGGCAACAGGGAGCCCATGGAGGCCAGGGAGCCTGATGTAGCCCAGCAATGTGCCAGCGCAGCACTCCACACCTTCCCTGTGTTGCCCAGACTCCTCTGGCTCTGGAACAGGTACTGCAGGGCAAGTGCCAGCGGAGGGGCACAACACAGCAGTAGTTAAGACTTAAACACCAGGAAACAGCACACAGAGGAAGGTGA
Organism: Podocnemis expansa; assembly: GCA_007922195.1. NCBI lineage: Eukaryota > Metazoa > Chordata > Testudines > Podocnemididae > Podocnemis > Podocnemis expansa. The sequence goes on along the minus strand of ML682069.1, from coordinate 11,504,435 downwards.
AGTCAAATCACCTGTTATAATGGGGGGAAAAAAATCCATAGTCAGGCTTTAATCCTGCTTTCACGCAATCTAATCTAAAAGAAATAGCAACTTTCTTTCTTTCTTTCTTTCCATGTGCCATTTCCCAGTGTTTGAATCTTAACAACTGCTTTGATTTGCTGTTAGACTGTGACCTGATCCTATGTCTTACAGTCCCCACGTTTATTTCCTACCATTCTGTAAATTCCCCCATCTTCAAACTGTCTGATGAAGTGGAATATTTCTCCCATGAAAGCTCATCCAATAAATAAATTTGTTAGTCTTAAACAGTGCCTCTGGACTCCTTGTTTGTTTTACAACAATATCAGGGGGGTTCTTTGTAGAAAGGGAGCGACACAGGGTTGGTCAGAGAGGGGGAGAGACAGGCAGGGTCAGGCTGAAAAGGACAAAGGAGAGACACCGAGGATTGGGCTGAGAAGGGCAAGGGGGGAGACCCACAAGTTTGAGCAGAGAAGGGCAGGGAGGGAGACACACCGGATTGGGGCAGAGAAGGGGGAGACACATGGGTTTGGGCAGAGAAGGAGTGAGACAGGCAGGGTCGGGCTGAGAATGGGGGAGACATGCAGAGCAGGCAAAGAACAGGGGGAGACATGCGAGGTCAGGCTAAGAACAGGGGAGACACAGGGGGTCAGGCTAAGAACAGGGGAGATATACAGAGTGGGCAAAGAATAGGGGAGACATGCAGAGCGGGAGAACAACAGGGGAGACATGCAGAGTGCGCTGAGAATGGGGGAAATGCTGGGTTGGGCTGTGATGTCCAGTCTGGCTCAGAACGGGGGAGATCAGTCAGGGAACATGGGGAGTTTGGCTGTGGTCCACACAGCTGGGAATGCTCCCAGCTGCGTTGTGCCTTCCAGCCAGCCTCCATCCCCATGTTTTCTGTGGTTGGGAGGCCAATTAAGTCGACTTAAGGCATAACTTAATAAAGTTGACTTAACTGTAAAGTCGACTTTATCAGCGGAAGTACTAAAATCGACTTTACCTGATGCTAAGGTCAACTTTATTGCCCTGCAATCTAGGCAGGGCTTTGTTTAAGTCAACTTAAGGGCTCTTAAGTCGACTTAAACACACAGTGTAGACATATCCATTCAGTGCTACACTAGGCAGGCATAAGGATCCACTTTTCATGATGGCCACTGTTATATTTGTGTATGCTGAGATTTTCAAAGGAACCTGAAGAAAATATATGCCCAGATTCCACTGGCACTGAATTTGTATGCCTAACACCTTTGGGCACCATAGCAAATCCCATCCACAGGAACAAACAAGGTGTCTGGTGGCACTTTAATGCCACCAGACTCCTAGTTTGTTTCGCTGAACTGGACTAACATGGCTACTACCCCTTTGGAATTTGTCCCCAGTCATCAGGCAACTCCATACCTGACTCATGACCAGAACCCTGCAAATATGTGGATATCCAAGGATATCCGCATCCGTGGATACAACATGGATATCCGTGGACCATTTCTTGTGGATGCAGATCAGATACAGATCCACATATTTGTATCTGTGCAGGGCTGTTCTCATGACTTCATTATCACAATGTAACTCTAGAGACGTTAGAATAAACCAGGTGTAATGGAGCAATGAATCTGACCAGCTTTGCCTTTAACAACATTCTTCCATCGTATTATTTTTTCATCATATCACAAGACTGTTGTTCTAGAACCTTGTATACTTTTTCACTGAGAAATATAATTATTTGGTTTAACAGCCCAGATTTCATCAAGCAAAAAGCTTTTATGCCCAATGCAAACCTGTAACACCTTTACCACCTTCAGAAAAGTTTCATGTCAATTTTAAAGTGCTGGTGTCTTTTGGATTCTTTAAGATCTCTAGAAGATTTTACAGTGGGTGTTGGTATGAAAGGATGGCTCTGTGGTGCTTTCAACACATATTGTAACCCAACTTGATAATACAAAGGGTTAATACATAGTACATCATTGCCAAGCGGACAATCATCAGATAATACTACTGCAAAGCATCTATTAGTTAGACATGGGAGATTTTTTCTTGCATAAAATTTTAGTAAAATTAGACACATCTTCCATAGTATACACCATGTGTATCTGGGCAAGAGAACAGCCCCTTGCATGCTTAGTTCTATGGAGTGTTATTCTATGTGGCCTATCCAGTATTTGCTAGTACTTTTTCTTTCAGCAAGACAGAATGCCATTTTGTCTCAGGTTGGAACCGCAATACAGTTTTTTTTCCAACATGCTGGCTGCAGATCCCCTCAGGTTAAGAAATCCCATGCAGTGCTGCCCATGTGCATGGATGCAGCAGTCAGAGACCTTGCCGTGTCCCACACTGGCTGATTTAACAACAGATCAGCAAGCAGCTGCTGATCTATATAGAAGCTGCATGACGCTGCACCAGGCCAGACACCTCAGACCTGGGAGCTGTTTTTCTAGGGCCTTATTCTGCCAGGCACTGAGCACTTGCAACTCCCACTGAAATTTATGGGCTTTGTGGTAGGACAGTTCCTTGGAGGTTCAGCTCCTTAGAAGACTAGTGCATCCAGTTGTTTTTATTTGACTTTCTTTAACAGCTGAGGGGCTGTTTCTGTTTAACCTTGAGGAAACTGAACAATGCCATGTGTGTAACTCTGGGGTGTATACAAGGGCCAGGTAGGAAGTAGAACTTCTGGCTGTTAAAAACCAGGAAATTGTAAGGCTGATATGCTTATTCCCAGTGTCCTCGGGTGAGAGATTTATCACTACTACAGTAACTTACAGGGAAAGAAGCAAATCTCTAGTGCAGTGGCTCTCAGCCGAAGTCAGGACACATTACTGTCACCACACAGCAGTAAGTGTGTCATGGAGAGCCAGTGAGATAGCTGGCTTTGAGCTAGGAGGGCTGCGCTGGTGTGTCCTGTAGGATCCTGTAAGTGTGTTGCAACCCACAAAAGGTAGAGAACCACTGCTCTAGGGAACAGGACTCTTCTTAGTTTTGGGAGCAGCCATTGTACAGAGACCAGGCCACTGACTCCACAGACTCTGAAAGCAAGTAGAATGGAATCTTTTCCATCCCATATTGTTGTCGGCCAGAGCCCCAGACTCATAGCAGGAGAAGGGGTAGCACAGAGTATCCAAACATGGCCTGCAGATGTGCAACTATATTGGTAACAAATTATCATCTCTGGCTGTGGGGTGCAGGAGGTGGTGTGTTACTGAACTCTAGGTTATATCCATGAAATATCTCTGAAGTTAGAGTCAAACAGTTTTTCACACTAGGTTTGGATGCCAAGATTCCACAAGAGGTTTGAAATCTCTCTGAAGAATTATCAAGGAAAAAGGCAAAATTCCTCAGGCACAGTACAAAATCAAACCCACATGGTTTAAAGAAACCTTTGCAGGACCCTATTCTGGAATCTCACCTGTGTCCGGGACACATACACCCAGCAGGAGTTCTAGTGAAGACAGCAGTGGTCCACCCACATCTGTTGTACAGTACGATGGGGGCATTAGAATATCACTAGTTATAACCCATCAGAAATGATGGGGGAAAACCAAAAGGGAATTTATGAAATTCTTATTTATTTTAATCGATTAATAGCTCTTTAATTATAACATTTTTTGCAAAAGTTCTACAGTCAGCTAAAAGGTTTCCTTGGTAGTTCATATCCTTGAGGTAAACTTTCAGATTTTCATGGTTTCTTCCCCAAGTGAGCACCACATATAATTGTCTGAAGAGTCACCGTAAAATATTGGAACCAGCGGAAAGCACAGCTGAAAGCTTTATAATTTAGATAAGTTCCAAAGGGGCAGCCATGTCACCAGAGTGAACCATTCCTTGGTTTCACTGGCTGTTACTGTCCAATTTTTAAATCCTCAGGCAAATTACAATGAACTACAATATTGTAGCTGCATAGCTACAATAAGGTATATATCTGTGCCATGCCAAGACTCCTAGGCCATTGTGATGTAGCTATTGGTTGAACTACCTCTGACATCACAATGGTTTGTCACATGATACACTTCACATCACACACACACACACAGTGCAAATTAGGAGAGTTGATACCTTTGGGGCAGGGATTGCATTCACCTTTGTTTGTACAGTGCCTGGCATAATGAGGCCATGATCCAAACTGGGACCTCTGGCAAATATCGAAATGTACATGTTATGTGTTGAAAGGAGCACAGACTAAGATGGCATGACAGGGTGATCAATGTTTGGCCAATCTAAAATGACAGGTCAATATTCTAATATCATGGCAACAGAGCCATAACTACAGCAGGGCAAGCGGGGCTTTGCTCCAGGCGTGCCGGCGCAGTTCCATCGAACCGCTCCATTAAAGGGTGCACTTCATGCCGCTTGCCCTAGGCGCTGGTTATTGTAAGGAGCATGGTAAACTGTAGTTATGGCTCTGCGTGGCAAGCAATTGAATCAACTGATTGTATACAATGTTACTGGATTATAAAACTGTATAGAAAGATCTTTTCTGAAAGCTAACACAACATTGATTGATATGGCTACAAAATGTCTGTATTAACACTTTTTGGATACTGGAAGTATGGATACTTAATAATATTGGCTGTGTTCTCACACAGCGGGTTATTTCGATACGGTTGTTTCGAAACAACCGTATATCGAAATAACCCTTATTTCGGAACAACTTATTTCGAATTAACAAAATGTTAATTCGAAATAAGGGGGAAAAGCGGGAATCGAAATAGCAGGTTCACACTGTGAACTTGCTGTTTCAGTACCTGTGTCAGGGGGCTGCAGCCCCCTGGGGGTGAGCCGCTGCGGCAGCTCACCCTGCAGCCCCGGAAAGGGGGCTGCAGCCCCCGGCAGGTGGGGGGGCGAGCAGCTGCGGGGCGCTGGAGCCAGCCACCCGAGCTGCCTCCAAACACCGCCAGCGGGTCGGGGGCGCGGGGCTCAGCCAGCAGCCGGGGCTGCCCCCCCGACACCGCCAGCGGGTCAGGGGCGCCGAGCTCAGCCAGCAGGCTGCCAGCTGAGCCCCGTGCCCC